>MU188257.1:54959-65036 GCA_016904865.1 Pissodes strobi | reverse complement strand
TCTTTGCGTTAAAGTCACCGCAGAGTAGTAGCATGTCATGACTGGGGATAGTGTCGATTATCCTTTCAAGAGAGTCGTAGAATGCATCTTTTATATTTTCATCCTTCTCTTCCGTTGGTGCATGAGCCGAGGTTATTGAGATGTTATACCATTGTCCCTTAAGTCTGATGTAACATACCCTTTCATTTATTGGTTCAAACTTTAATATATTCTGGACCAATTCTTCTCTAACCACAAACCCCGTACCAAACTCGTGCTTTCCTTGTTCGTTGCCGTTAAAGAATATGACAGATTTGCTTATTTTTATGTTCCCGTTCTCCGGCCATCTTATTTCTTGGACTGCTGTTATGTCCATTCCAACCAAAAATGCTAAAGAAACACATAAAGAGGTGAGCAGATTATTACGATGGACTTAGAAAGAAACGAAGCAACGTTTGCCATTATAGGAGCATACGCTCCAAGTGACGATGCCGACGTCAAAGTTAAAGACGAGTTTTATGACAGATTAAGGGATGTCCTGGTTAATGTAAGTCACTCCAAAGAAATATCTCTTTGCGGAGATTTTAATGCCCGGGTAGGTAGAAAAGAGAAAGATGCGGTCCTGGGAAGATATGGCGAAGAACGAATAAATAACAACGGGGAACGACTTATAGAATTATGCCAAAGCCTGAACCTAAGAATAATGAACGGTTTTTATCAGCACAAGGACATTCATAAGTACACCTGGGAACAACCAAAGAAAAAACTAAGATCCATAATTGACTATTTTATTCAACCTCAGAATACAAGACTTCAAACGAATGACGTGAGGATTTATCATAGTGCTGAATGCGGGTCTGATCATTATATGGTGGTAGCAAAGATTCTCATACACTACAGAAGAACAAGAAACCAGAACGAGACGAAGGACGAGGAAGTTTCCGAACTAAAAAATATAAAATATAACATCGATAGCCTAAAACAAGAATCAGTACAGTTTCTTTACAAGCTAAGACTAGCATCAAAACTAACAGGTTTAAATAGAAGGGAAACAGCTGAAACACAATATCAGAATGTTAAAGAATGCGTTCAGCAGGCTGCGAAAGAAGCTCTAGGGTTTAAGGAAACAGCCCAGCATGAAAATCCGGACTGGTGGTGTAAAGAAATAGAAAGAGCGGTGAACGATAAGAAGAAAGCGTACCAAACATGGCTTACCACAAAAGACACAGAAGACAGGAAAGTATACATTAGACTGAACAGACAAACAAAGAGATTAGTTACCAAAAGAAAAAACGAAATGTGGGTGCAAAAATGTGAGGAGGTGGAAAGATACACTCCCGATTATCTACTAGAGTCAGTCAGGCTTGGAAATTTATAAAAAACCTTAGAAAAGAGAGGAAAGACGAAGGAACTATTAACCTGATACAAAATAAAAAATGAGAAGAGCACTATAAAACACTACTGACTGAAAACCGACCTCAATTTTTGGAGGAGCTAGAAGGTCCCACGGAGGTAGAGAACATAGATGTTCATGAAGTAAATAAGGAAGAAATTAGAAAAGAGCTAAAGAAAATGAAGAACGGAAAAGCTTCAGGGCCGGGAAACATTCCCATCGAGTTGGTGAAATATGGGACAGATTATTGGAGGCACTAGCAGAGATTTTCAATAAGTGCCTGATTGAAGGCCAAGATATTCCGAGAGAATGGAATATAGCCTACATTAACTCGATATATTATAAAAAAGGAGATAGGAAAGAGTGTGGACATTATAGAGGTATCAGTGTAACCAGCTCGGTGGGACGGTTGTAGGGTCCTATACTAAAGAAAAGAATTGAAGCTCAATATATGGAAATAGAAGAACAGGGTGGTTTTCGAGCGGGAAAATCCTGCAATGACAATATCTTTACCCTTCAACAACTAATAGAAAAACGGACAGCTCGAAACCTCTCAACACATCTCGTTTTTATAGACCTGGAAAAGGCGTACGATACTGTTCCTCTTAAACTTTTATTTAAGGTTTGACGAGGACGGACCTTAGTAAAACGTGTATAAGAGCATTGCAGAATATGTACAAGAGCATTGCAGAATATGTACAAGAGCCCGCAAAGCAGAGTTAAGACGGGAAATACTCTTTCAAAACCATTTAATGTCACGAAGGGTCTAAAGCAAGGATGCTGTCTTTCTCCTACCCTATTCAAAATATACATCCAAGAAGCACTGTGCAAGTGGAGACAGAAATGCTCAGGAATGGGTCTAAAAATCAATGATCACTGTTTGACCACGCTGTTCTTCGCGGATGACCAGGTAATAATGGCTAGCTGCAAAGAAAATGCAGATTACATGCTTAGGAAACTACATGAAGAATACGAAGCATGAACATGACCAAAAACGGAGTATATGCGAGTAGGAGAGGGGGACGAAGATCAAGATTTAGAATTGCGAGAAATAAAAAAGTGCGAAGAATATAAATATTTGAGAAGCCTAATCTCGAACAAAGGATCGTCAGAACGTGACATAAAACACAAAGCGCAACAGGGTCAGAGAACGCATGTAATGCATTACTTTGGTCCAACCAAATTAGTTTAAGAACTTAATAATATGATAGATTGCGATTACTTGGTTGCCGGTATCAACTTCCGGATTCCTACTAGACCCACTCGGGACAGACAACTTTTTCAGGAAGGTACACATCGGACAAACTATGGTTTTAATTGCTCTTTGGACCGCCTAGTGAGGAACTATAACAGTGATTATATAGACATTGACTTGTTTTCGGTGAGCCTCGAGGTTTTTAAGGGATTTATTTTAAATATTTGATGTGTATTTTAGGTAATGTGATGACAAGAGTATTTTTGTCGAATTAGCTTTAGTCTGGTTTAAGTTATGTAGTGTACCATTTGGAGTGTAAGACTGTAGTGTATGAAGAAGAAATAAATAAATAAATAACTAAGATGACAATCTACACAGCAGTTGTAGAGCCTATCCTAACGTATGGGGCAGAATGCTGGCAAATGACAGAAAAAAACAAAAAGGAAGATAGACTGTGTGGAGATGGACTACCTAAGAAGAGCCTGTCGCATATCAAGGAGAGAGCACATTCCAAATAATGAAATTAGACGGAGAACAAATAGAATTCAAAAACCTCAGAAATAATAGAAACTTGACAGTTAATATGGTATTGGCACGTGCAACGCATGAACGAGAATAGATGGCCCAAACGTGCTTTAGAATGCATTCCAGAAAGCAAGAGAAAACGAAGAAGACCAGCAAGTACTTGGATAAGCGGAATTATGCAAACGATGAGAGATAGAGCAATCCAGGAGGATTTATGGAGAGACAAGAGAGTTTGGCGCTCGAAATTCGGGATGCGGCAGAAGCTGTAGGACCCCCGCTTATGTATGTATGTAAGTAATAACTTTACAAAAACATCTCTCCCACCTTTGACGGACGAACGCGGCGTCACGGCGACTACAGCTAAGGAAAAAGCAAACATGCTTGCCGAAATGTTTTCATCGCTCTCTACCTTAAACGTCCCCCAAGGCAAGGCTCTCCCCACCATATTCAACACCAACACTATCATGGCAGAAGTTAAGTTTAACCACCGTGATATTCGTAAAATCCTCAAAGAGCTAGACACGCAAAAGGTATCAGGACCGGATGGAATACCTGCCATCGTGTTGAAGACTTTTTCTCTGTCTTATCGAAAGGGATTTACCCATCTTCTGGGAAAGCCGCTCGAGTGCAACCTGTACCAAAAAAAGGCAAGGAAACCACGCCATCAAACTATCGTGTCCGTCCAATTCCCTTGCTTCTAATAATCTCCAAAGTCATGAAACCGGTAGTAAATCAGCAACTACTCAAGTACCTCGAGACCAACAGAATAATTAGCGATAACCAATACGGTTTCCGCAAATAGAGATCGACAGGAGGTATTGGCCTATGTCACTCATATATGGAGTAGGGTAATTGAGAACTACGTAGAATCTCGAGCGATTGCGTTAGATATTTCGAAGGCATTCCACAGAGTTTGGCATGACGGATTGCTCAAAAACTGCCGTCTTTCGGACTGCCAGCGTCTCTCTGCAGGTGGCTCTGATCTGCAAAGCGTAAATAAGACCGTGTTTAGAATATTGTTTACATATCTGGGGTGCCGCACCTAAGCACACCCTAAAGCTGCTGGATTCCATTCAGAAGAGAGCTGTGCGTCTCGTCGGCGACCCGGAGTTGACTCGGGATCTGGAGAGTCTGGAACAGCGCAGACATACGGCCGAGATTTCCCTGTTTTACAGATATTTTCACGGCAAGTGTTCCCAGCATTTGGCCCGCATTTTCCCGCCCCCAGCAACGCCTATCAGACAGTCACGACAGACGGCAAGAGCGTACCCGTTCGTCATACAACTAGAAACATCTTAAACGGCGCTTTAAAAGGACTTCCTTGCAGCATTGTGTAACTCACTCCCAGGGCATCTGTTTTCCACTAATTACAACCTACAACTATTCAATACCCGTATCAATCAACATCTTCGCACACACACTGCTCGTCGAGTGCCATAGGATCTCGCTTTAGTGAATGTGTCACTGTCATAAAAAAGTTGCTTTGATC
Source organism: Pissodes strobi (assembly GCA_016904865.1). Taxonomy (NCBI): domain Eukaryota; kingdom Metazoa; phylum Arthropoda; class Insecta; order Coleoptera; family Curculionidae; genus Pissodes; species Pissodes strobi. Next base: position 60,455 of record MU188257.1, on the reverse strand, counting down.
AATATGGAACCAAAATTTTAATAAAAGCATGCTCACTTTAATCGACCCTTTATTATTTATCATCTGAGATTCACTTTATAGATCGTATATTAATAAATGTAAATTAGAATAGCTAGGGAAAATGAGTTTAAATTGTGATTCTTTTTGTTGTATCGACGTTAGAAACTGGGCTAGAGCATAAAACAAAAACAAGTTTAAACACCGTTGTTAAACAAATTTTGGTTTGCTTTCTAAATATTTTTTTTCCATAAACCAATGAATTTCTAGTTAATGCAGACCATAGAATACCTGATCCAAAAATCAGTGTTTGACGTACTCTAGAATGGGTAAAAACAATTCGTAGGCTTATATTCCTTATTCTTCAAATAAGTTGTCTAATATGAGGATATATCTCATATAATTGACATTGTATTTTCTAAACAGGGATGCAGGGGATGACAAGAATCAAGAATATTAGAAGCACAGACGGAGTTTTCTTTGGCTCTGTGTGGGTGTGTGCTTTATGGAAGTGGTTAGAACCAAATACCCCAAACTTGAGTTTATCTATCAATAATAATCCTAAAAAAAAGTGTGTTAAAAGATGACATTTATTAAAAAAAAAGAATTAAAGGCAGCATTTCAGCTACAATTCTACAACATCCAAAAACAGATGGCAAAATTCAATAGTTCTAAAAACAAAATTAGAATCTGAAGGAGATTTATTTTTTGTATTTATTTACATATTATTTCTATGGTTAAAAGTTCCTACTATAATATGACATTTAAGTTCTATAATGTTGATTTTCATTAATAGTCAGTCTAAATGCATGTTATCATGTTAATTTTTTTTTGTTATATGTATGCACTTACATTATATCATGTTTCATTTGTTTTTCTATGTCGGACATTAATCCGTCAATTATTTAAATTGCCGCATTTATTAGTACCGACGACGATAGGAAACAATATATTTATTAGTATCGTATCTATTGCTTCTACAAAATATTGTTAATAGGGGTGTCGCATACACTAATAAAATATGATATTTTTATTTCTTTTTTGGCGATGAATCTTGTCGAGATTCGGGAAAACTGTTTTGTTTATGCAACCTCGTATGTGCTTTCGCAGACGTCACGTTCGGAATGTTTCGTGATTACTTTGGGGGCGGTTAGTATTATTACACTGATCCAGATGGATTGAAGAAGCGACCATATAAAAAAACTGTGCAACAGAATTCACTGCCAATGATCCATGTCTGTGATATCACGCTTCATCTTCGTCGAGTTCGAAGGCATCGAATCTGTCATAGGTATTAGCTATAGCGTACTCTATCGTCAAAACTGAAGGTATCAAAGTCTAAAGCTTTTAAATGTCGGCCGACTAAAACACATCAAAATTATAATAGTAAAGTGCATGCCGTTTCGTATAAGTCATACCATTTAGAATGAAGCTCGAATAAATAAAAAACATGATCGATGGTTTGCAACATTTTATTTGAATTTAATGTTGTTGGTGTTAGTTAGTTAGGGTTACAAAATATGTACTATTTATTTTTAAAATGTGAAAATCATTACTATACCACAGTTTTATCCACAGTACCGAAACAGAATTTTTGCAAACCGCGCGTTTCGCAAACCATCTTCGCATTCATCAGTAGTTTTAATCATCTGCTTATGGTGCCAACGTGCTTAGCGAAACGCGCGTATAGTACAAACATTAATTTTCGATATTATGGTTAAAGCTGTGTCTTAGTGCATTTTGTCGAAGGCTCCAAACCCCAACTTAGTTAAAATTATTATTTCAGGCTGGAAGAATTGGTGTCTTTGGAGGAAGCGCAATATTTACAGGCGCTCCATACTTTTCATCTATATCTGCCCTGAAAGTAGGCGCAGACTTGAGCTACGTATTCACTGTAAAAGATGCAGCTTTTGTGATAAAGTCATATAGCCCAGAATTGATGGTATTGCCCTTCTTAGATGACCCGGACGCGATTAACAAAATAAGCCCTTGGGTAGATAGGCTACATGTAGCACTTCTAGGTATGTTGTAAGCACGGCATATCATACAGAACATTCGTGGAAAATACAGCAAATATTTCAAATTTGTCAACCAGTTTCCGTAACTAAATTAAAAATTACTAAATAGTATAAGACACTTACACAACATATTACGCATTCATAAGTCAGTATGGCAAAATTTACAAATGATCATCATCATCACTAGCTTTTATTTTTTTTAAATTTTCCACATAATGCTCTTTGGTTTTGTAATGATAACGCATTTGTTTTTATCAATTTTGTTTACTGCTTTGTATATCATCGGCTGTTCAACTTCAAGAAAAAAAAATTAAAGATGCAGTCGATGACTGCAGGTTCACACTTGTTAGTTTTCACAGACGTGGTGAAATCTGGAATATTCTGCGGTCGTTCGGTTTGACCTAATTCAGCCGGACACCACTCGGACGTTCGGTGACAATCGGCTGTGATCGATTTGGACTCAGTGACGATGGGCGGCAGTCGAGTTCTACCGAATGGCAAGAATATTACCGACGAGCATAATCTTTTGAGAACATTTTCGCCTTACATTTCTACAGACTGGAAAATGCCGTCTCTGTCATTCCTTTATTTAATGATCGGGAAAGGGATCTGACTGAAGACCGATTTCCTTACTTCCAAAATCGTTATAAATATGGTAAAGAGGTGAATGCTGGATTTTCCGGAAAAGCATCGTTTGCTCTTTACATCCTATTCATGTTTAGAGGTGCGGTCCTGGACTGGCTCAGGTCCTACCTATCAGTGTGCGGTTCAAGAATAACCACTTCTTTTTTATTTTGGTGAACGTTTTACCATCGGCTGTGAGGAGAACAACGTGTGCTTCTTTTGCGGATGACACCACAATTATATAGCACGATAAAGAACCGAGTGTTCTAAATCACATGGTTGTCGAGGACGTCGCAAATATCAGAGAATAGTGCGACCCCAATTTTGGCTGCTCTTGGAGATGACGAAATCCCTCAAGTTACATTTTACATGCGATTTCAATTCTTTCGAAAGCTTGAAACTTAGACTTGAAAGTCATTTACCTCTCTTAAATAGGAAACATAGGTGACGATGGCTAAATCATACCGCCCAATCGGTTTAATGTCGATCTTGCTTAATAGTCTGGAAAGGCTGATAGAGAGTTACATAAGATCCCGCTCAACGAACGTCAATATGCGTATCAGCCAGGCAAGTCCTCTGACTTAGCATTTAATGAATAGAATTATAGACATAGAGAGTGCCTTTAATAACTCATATGCAGGATCTATAACCAATGCTCTAGCAAAACTTCTGTGTTAGTGGGTAAATGCCAATTTGAAAAATAGGGTTATTCTATCAACAATTGGCAACTAGAGTTAGAACAAATAGGAGATGTCCACATGCAGGAGTGCTATCGTTATTACTATGGGGAATCCTGATGGATGAATTGATAGTAAGGCTAACATCCAAATGTTTCTATTGCTTAGGACAAGCCGACGACCTTGCGATTATTATAAAAGTTAGATTCGCAGGTAAGGTCATGGGGCTCACACAACTAGCTCTTAGCATATTATCGATAGGTAGTGTAAGGAGTAACTGACATTGAACCCTCATAAGATCACCATAGTAAAATTTTCCACAAGAAGAACACTGGAAGGACTCAGGGCACCAGTACACAATGGGGTAGAGATGCCATTTGCACAAAAGGCAAAATATTTTGGGAGTCATCTTTGACCATAAGCTAACAAGGAATCAACATCTATAAAAAACTATACAAAAGAGCATAGTAATCGTCAATCTGTGCAGAAGGATGTGTGGAAAGCACTGGGGGATGCGACCAAAAATGATCACATGGCTTTATGCCAAGACTTTACAGGTAAACCATTGCAATCTGCTCTGAGAGCCGAGCGGCAATAAAAGTAGTTCACTCGATGCAAGTTAACTCACAACAGGTCTAGGACTGCATAGACGCCTTAAAACTCTTAAAAGAGCTGGGCAGTCGAAGCAGACTCAGGTCCTGATGAGCGCATTTGAAGCGGACTCAATTTGACAGCGCAATACGTTCTTTTGGGCGTACTATTCCCTACCGACAGTCCGTTTCAACGTTCGATATCTTTACAAGGCACTGTTTTAAATTGTCAAATGGGTACTTTTTCCTCACCTGGTTGCTTCTAATTTATTACGCTCTTTCTGTCCTTCTAATGGGCGCAAACCTTCACTCCAGCTTAGAAGGAACTGGGAGTAAATAATCCCAAATCGAAAGAAAAAAAAATTTGAAAATTTAAAAATTATATATTGAATGAATTTACGTCTATCAATACGTAGGCTAAAGCGAGTTGTCGCCGAGCGTATAAATTAGGCCCTAGCTCAAATGTCAGAGAGTAGGGGTGGGATGATTTATAAGGCGCCACGGGCTTGTAGACAGCACAAGCGAGAAATACCCCAAAGTTGAAATATGGAATCCGTTTTAGCTTAAGCGACAAAATAAATGAATACAAAAAAAAATATTTATTTCTATCAAGAAAACCGATCAATAAGACAACAAAGATAAGCTAGAAAATTAGATCAGGTATATATAAGCCGGCAATTTATCAGTATTAATAATGGAAAAATAATTACCCAATAATTAATCAAAAATCAAAGTCGGTATAGAGCAAGTACCCAAATTAACCGAAAAACTAAAGTCGGTGAGAAACAAATACTCAAAAATTAATCAAAAACAACTAAAGGAAATGATAAACAAATACTCGAATATTAAACAAAAGTAAATCAAGAACGTTTCAATTATTGACCGCAACTAATAAAAAAAACAGATACTTACTGTAGCGGGCCTTTCCTTTGGATTTGCAATCAAGATTTAATTAAATAAAACATGTAAATAAAGAAACAGGATCGGTTTTATTACCTAGGAGTGAAATATCACAGCTGGCCAAGAAAAAGAAAGATTAAAGTTGAGAAAATTTCAGTAAATCAATTCTTCTGGTTACACTGTATTTTAAACGAGAAAAGGTAGGCTTTACTTGGTTACTTGAAGAGATAAATTATACGCTTTATCTTAACAAACGCCGAAATATTCAATAGTAATTTCCGGCGAACGCTTTATGCAATAATAACAAAAGAAATAGCTTCAATATTGTAGGAAAATGCAAGTAACTCGAATATTCACTTAATCAAAGACTAATTCACGGTCCTCGAATCATGATCCGTTACAATGCCGCATTACTAACTAACTGTGGTTATTCGGTTCAGTTAAGCTACGGTGATAACTGCCGCAAAAACAATATATGAAAAAAAAAACTAGTTAGACCTGGCGTTATTATAGCCACCAATCAATTGCAGACCTTAACGTATGGCAATTTACGCGTAAGTAATTCACTCCCCGGTCAAGTTATCGGTAGGACAAAGATAATAAACAATTTGTTCGAGTAAAGAATAAATCAAAGGCCACAATAAAAAAAAATTAAAAATAACGCAAAGTCCACTAGGCCGTATCAACACT
>MU188257.1:35482-54949 GCA_016904865.1 Pissodes strobi | reverse complement strand
AAAAAAAATTAAAAATAACGCAAAGTCCACTAGGCCGTATCAACACTAGTAGTTATCTGATCTACGGTTATCTAACGTAAGCCAGAAATCGTGAAAATTGAGAATAATAAAACTAGTTCGACCTACAACGTTATTGCGTCAGTCAATTAAAAGTTCAAAAAAATTTGATTCAAAATCTGATTTATTCTAGATCAACGGATCTAACTGAATTTTAGAATTCGATTAAATAAAGTCAAGCATCTTAGGCTAGACAAGATTGGCCCAAAAAATCAAAGTTTATTTAAAAGAAAATATGAATGACTAAATGTTACCTTAATTAAGGAGAAAAAGTTAAAAGTTAATCTTTATTCGGAAAAAACAGCCAAAAAAAATAATTGGAGATCGTAAGTTAATTACACGCATTTGCCGTAAAATATATGTACGGAAAAAAAATTAAATAGAAATTGCTCACTTGGCCGATGAGTAACTCCTCTGGCAGCTTCCAGAAAAGAACTGCTCACGGTAGAAAGAAGACTTCCTGTATAGGCGAAGGACTGCAAGACTCTATACAGGTAATACCGCTAGACAGGCGTAGCCAAGGAACACTCTATCGCTAACGATACTCATCGATAGAAATGAACAACCCGACGGTAGCGATGGATCCGACGGTGGAATAGACCAACGGTAGCAATAGACCCAACGGGAGGAGTAGACCCGACGGTAGGAGTAGACCCAACGGTAGTACCCTGTGTAGGGGTAGCCAGTTGCTTATCGCTAGATAGCTTTCAGTTGGGCAAGTGGGCCTCTTGCAAAAGCAGCATTCAAATCCCACAAAGGGCAGTTTCAGACACCAACACTTAAGAAAAGATAAGGCACAACTAAAGACTCAAACTGTTAAAGTGACCCGGTTGGAAAAATCCCATCAATAGGTAAAATCAAAAATTAATTCCAACCGGTGTCCAAAATGACTGCTTGACTCACAAGATCGACGCAAAGAGTCACGCCAAACGATCGGAAACCGAAAAGCAGCAAGCTACACGAGAATTATCACCTCGGAAAAAAACTCTCTCCACCAATGAATACACGGCACGCCAAATCACTTGTTCCTCTCATTAATTCATCCCAGGGAATTAGACGATGAAAACCTGGGATTTCGATGTATAGGCATCCACCAAAAAAAAAACTACCGAGACTTTATTTTCACGCGCCAAATTCAATTGGTTGGAAATCGAATTGTTTAGCAACGCGAATTTATTTTAATTTCTCGATCGAGAGAAAGTCGAAGCCAGAATATCTACGATGGTTCTTCGCTATTAACCATGAATGCGCTCGGAGCCATATGAAGGGCGACAAGTTCTAGGGTTATTTACGCATCGATATACGCTAGACAAAACGACCTGTGACAATATGCCAAGCTAATCTTAATCAAGTAATATTAAACGATTAGGATTCTTTATAGAGACATAATAAAAATGAAAATATTGAAAATGAACTAATGAACCACAACAAGAAATCAACAAAACACAAAACATTCAACATCCAACCGTCAACAATGCCAATAGTGTCACTTTGAACGCCGCCGCCGGGAGTCGCCGAAAAGTAGAAACAAACTTGACTTTTCAGCCGATTGTTGACATAATCAACGCGGATAAATACCACCGCACTTTTGACAGATCACGTGATCATTTCAGCCAACCACATCGTCAAACGCCAGTGCGCTCTGTGTATAGTCCGCTCATGAGGACTTACCTTGACCTTAGTCTGACTACCAGCATATGCAGGGTACAAACGCAACGAAGAAGCTGACTCATTATCCCGAGCAGGATCCAGAATGGCCAGGAACCCAGACTCTCTCTGCAGTATAGCTAAACCTTTACAAAAAGTTAGCATCAAATTATGGATGCAAACGAAACCTCAAGAATGGCGGAACAGCTTACCAGGGATGAGACAGGCTGGAGCGTTTATTAAAAAAAACCGTTGCTAAAATTCACAAAATATTTACTCCGGATAAAAGTACAACTAGAATAATAGTTGGACTTTTAAAAGGGTACTGTCGACTTCAACAAACGAAAGTATGATTGGAGTGGCAAAAGAGTCGCTGTGCATGTTCTATCAGGAATAGGAGGAACCAGCGGTACACAAGACTTTGCCACTGCGAGGGTTTGTCAAGACCAAAGTTCGTTACGCTGCCGCTGGGAGAATAGCCAAGGGCTGCTAGATATAGGAAGAATCTGAAAACTAACCTATGGCCTCTCATGAAGAAGGCGGGATTGAATAAAGGGTTTTTTGAGGGCGGACACAATAGATCTCAAAAGGCCGCAGTATGGAGACTAATAGCCCATACGCCCCTAAACTAATCTAATCTAATCTAGACCTGCAAGTGCTGATTATAAAGAATAATTTTAGGAAGGCAGGATCCAATATTTATCACCAAAAGATGAAAATCCGCCACAACAATATAGAACATATCAACATCGATAATAACTTCATAATCGCTTCGCGAATCTCATAATTTCCTTTCATTTCATATTTCAAATACCGTTAATATATCATACATTTTTAAACAGTCCCTAAGCGTTTCCTTCAATAAATGTAGATCTTATGGTAACATACTCGTTAAATCGAGAAATTCTTGTACGAAAAAAAATATTTTTAAAATTTTCGATAACCAAACATTTTTGAACATAGGGACTGAAAATCAAGTAGGCCATACAAAATATACGATTTTCCCAACTAACTAGTACTTGTTTGCTCATTAAAATTACTTTGTAGCACAATTTTATAAAATGCTACAGAGAGATGTAACTTATTATGAAAGCTAAATGTGGCGTGCGCAAGAATTTTGGAACAATAATAATTTCTGTTTCATTATGAACCCAACATTTTAAATACATCTTTGAACTATAAATAAAAAAAAGTATTTAAAAGGCATGGTATTAGAAGATGACTTAAGGAAATTACACGTTATTATGGTAAAGAGATGAAAAAAATTGCACATAAAGGAGGATTCCCTTTTTTTTAAGATTGGTATTTCCACTTGAACTTGAACAGCATCTGACAGCAAACGAGCTAACAAGCAGCAAAAATAATTAGTCTTGTATAGTGCTGTATTTTGTGACAATGTTGAAAGCAGAGGAGACGTCTACCACTTCATCATTAGACGATATATTATTTACAGCTATAATTCTGCTATTGTTATCAACATGGAGTAGAAAAAAAAGAAAAGTAAATATTGGATGCATGATATATTTCGAACAAGGTTGGAGGAAGGCGAATTTCATACACTCTTCAGGTGACTCCAGGTTATGAACGAAAATTTTATAAATATTCAAACCAAAAAAAAAAGTACCGATCGCTGCATGTATTCGATGCCTCGGACAATTCACACTAGTCCGCCAGCTAGCAGAGCTGATAAGCAGCGTGCTGCGTTCCAATTCTCAGGAAATAATTAAAATTTTGCTGCTGTGTGACGCGCCCCGGAGCGCGGCGATGCGTTTGTTAGGTGGGAAAGGCGTCATTTAATAACATGTAGGCAACTGGAAGCAGCGTACCATACAAAGCACCAGGACCGGACGGAGTAGTCATGAAGGAGGCCAAGTTTCTGCCAAATAAAGCCCTTGTCCAGCTGACATACATCATCAACGCCTCCGTCGGACTACACTATTTCCCGAGGGCATGGAAAACAGTCAGGATCATCGTCATCCCCAAACCAGGAAAGGACAGGAGCCAAGCCTCGTCGTACAGGCCAATGTCACTGCTACCCACTCTAGGAAAAATCTACGAAAGAGTGCTCAATAAAAGGATCAGGGCGGAGCTCCAAACACTAGGAACCATCATACCAGAACAATTCGGATTCCAGAGAGGAAAATCGACGGCCTCGCAACTTGCCAGGATAGTGGACCACGCAATGACAGGAAACAACACCAAGAAGATGACAACAGCGGCACTCGTGGCCTTAGAGAAGGCATACGACACAGTATGGAGGGAAGCCATGGCCACCAAGATGCACGAAGCAGGAATCACGCCGGCAATCATGAATACCGTCATGAGCTACCTAAAGGACAGAACAACAACAACACTGATCAAGGACAAGGACAATAAGGCAAGGACTCCCCCAAGGAAGCGTGATATCGCCGACGCTGTTCAACATCTACATCAACGACGTACCAAGGAAACAGAACAACCACATAGCACTCTTCGCAGACAACGTAGCGGTATACACATAATCCACACAGCAGGTGGCCGCAACACAGCGAATAGAACAACACGTCAGGATGATAGCGGAGTACTTCAAGAAGTGGAAGGTGAAGATAAACGAGACCAAAACGCAACTCATCAACTTCAATCAGAAGCGCAGGAGAGAAGGACACACATCACGATCAACGGGATACGGACACCCTCAAGTACCTAGGAGTCACACTGGACACGAAGCTGACGTTCAAGGACCACATACAAGGCACCAGGAGAAGAGCAGGAATAGTAGCCAGCGCAATATTCCCATACATCACACCCGCAGTCAAGACTGGGCAAGGACATCAAGATCAGACTGTACAACACATGTGCGCCTCCCCGGTTTGGAACTCCGCCGCGAAGACCAACAAGGAGAAGCTACACACGCTGGAACGCAAGCTGTTACGCACAGTTATGAACTACAGATGGGAGAACTTCAAGACAACAAGGACAGAGAATCCGGGACAAGACCGCTAGAACAGAGGCTGCAGGAGGCAGCGACGCAGGAACATAGGAAGGATGGCCATAGAGGAGATGCCATTCAGGAAAATCGACAAAATGATCCACGAGGTGATGCTATGAAAAATCCAGAACAAGGACTAGGACACTAGGACTGCATGAAGCCGAAAAACATTAAAAGTGCAGTGTTAGAATAATCATTTAGTATTAAAATGTCCTGTCATTTATTTAGTTATCTTAGGTTTAGGTGGACGCTTGTTAGGAACCACCTTAGTCGGTAGCATATAAGTATTTATTTGTAAATATGTATATATTGTTAAGTTTGTGTTAGTTTTAAGTCAAATATCAAGTAACATAAGGCAATTCTTTATAAATAAATATATAAATAAAAGAAGCAGCGTATTACTGTGCAGCGCTGCGCTGCGACGCGCTGCTTGGTGCTACTCTAATGGGAATTGGCCTTAATCTGTGGCCGGATTATTTAAAGTTTTTTTGAAAAAGTGAGTTAATATTAGGTTTAGCCACCACTATTACATCTTACATCCTAAAGTAAAAACAATAGCTTTACAGAAAAATCTATTTTATTATGGCATTTGCCATTTTAACGCTCTACCGGACCATACTTTTAACAAGAGACCTCTGTTGCAATGATAATTGTTTATTTCTGTACTGACGCAACTAGTCAATTGCTAATTAAAGCATTTATTGTTTAATTATAAGTCGCCCAAACTAAACAACTGCAAAAGCTTTTTAAAACGTCACTTAAATGTTAGACTTTGGAATCACTACAGGTTTCCTTCATTTTGGGACGTAAAAAGGTGTGTCTTTGACTTTTTGTGAAATTTTATTTGTTTTTTACTATAATAAATTGAATTGAAAACGTAACTCTTACGATTTCAAAATAAAGAAAAAAAAATCAACTAGTCTGCTAGTACTCGAGACACGGATGTGTAAACATATCCTATATCGACATGAAAATCTAATGCCACCTTAGGCCGCGTGACGCCTGAATATAGGCAACCACTTATCTGGAATTGATTGCCTATATTATGGCGTTAGAAAGAACACGTTTTACAAGGAAGCGCTGAAGTAGTTGCGTACTAATCACTGCGCATGGTTATGATGTCACATTGGCTTTCACATTTCCGTCCCCACATTTCCATCCCATTTGTCGAGATTTGTCCTCATACCGCCGTATAAAGATGTTTACACATCAAAACTAACCGTAAAAATCAACGCGAGCGAAGCCGCGGGTAAAAGCTAAAAGTGTCCTTTAACGATTAGCAGGATAAATTAACTATAGAATGAAACAATTTATTCCATAGTTAGTGAAGCGATTACATTAAAAGCTTATAATAGTGAATTTTAAAATTTGTAGGTCCCGGTATGGGCCGCTTGGAATCAACTCAAAAAATATTCGAAGAAGTAATCGAACTATGTCGGTCTAAAAACAAACCACTACTGATCGACGCCGATGGTCTAATTTTTGTCGCCCAAAACCCGGATATCATAAAAGGGTATCCCGCACCCGTCATTTTGACTCCCAACAAAATGGAATTCAGTAAAATAGTTGGAGAAAGTCAAAACGACGTGCCTAAAGTGGAACAAGCCAAACGTTTTTTGGAAAGAGTTGGAGCAAACGTTACTATATTCTGTAAAGATGCTGAAGACGAAATTATTACACTAGGAAAAAGTATTAAGGTAAGATGTGTAGGTATGATGTATGCTTATGTTTGAGACATATATAGAGATGATCTAAAATCGTTATTTTGCAACTAAACTAACTTCTGGGATAGACGTTCAGTCGGCCTATCTAACGATTGGCAAAGATTTGTCAGTTTTCTTCCGACCGGCCCTAAGAAAAGTATGTTTTGGCATCTTATGAACCTAAATATCGTTATTTAAAATACATTTGTCCAAATGTGCTTTTATGCAGTCGAAATAATTACAATAGAAGAAAAGGAAATTCAATAATGTTTCATATTTAGTTTTATTATAACATATATGGTACAGTTTCTTCTAAATGTTCCCACTTCAACTGAATCGATTTAAATAATTCGGTTATTTTTTGAGATGTATTTAATTTGTAGTTGATCTCATAGAGTGATCATCTTCAGTCATATAATTTGATAGGAGTAATTACAATACTCGGGATGTAATCTTTAATATAGGTGAATAATAATGCATTATTTGCTTAAGTATATTTAAAAATGCTTGCCAATGATGGTGCTAAACATTTATTGAATGCATTTTAGCAAATACATTATATATACGGGTCTTAAATTCGCTAAAAAATAATCTTGAAATTTGCTCCTACTACAAGGCTCTTGTGTGACCCTGGATGCCATTATCAATATAACTGACTGATGACTTCCGACAGGTTCGATTTAAACCACTTTAAGGCTATTTTTCTAAAGTCATACATTTCCCGTTTGCCCAGCAACACTTTTCATGCCCCACGCAGTCAAACGGTTTTGTGAGATCACAGAATACTGTCGCAGCAACTTATCCATCATTTAGTTGAAGATATCCAAATTTCTCAAAGAAAAAGTAACATCATTCGTGCTTCTACTGGCATGAAGAGTAATAATAAGACGTTAATTAGTAGTAAGTACACAAATTGTGCTCTTACAGTTCATTAAAGTTAACAAAAAATAAATAAATAAAAAAACAATCAAAATATAATGTAAATAACAGAAATAGATAGTACAATGCAGACAGTGCATTAATGAATAATGCATATAATAATATATGGACTAAGTAAGTGCAAACACATTAGAAACTATGCAAACACACTATAGCAGTTTAAAATCCTTGTTAAAAGTACATATGTAAACGTAATACACTCTACATGGTCAGTTGTACAAATCACAATGTAAATATTCATTTATTGATTAAATCGCTTTTGAAATTAAGTTCTTTTAAAATGTTTTTCTTAAACATTAGTTCTAACTAACGAATAGTGATCGGGAGAATATTAAAAAACTTACTGCAGTGGTAGTTATCATATCTGGTCGCTGTCAGCCTGTGAAACGAGTTAACAACATTTCTACTGTTTCTATTGAAGTAGGTTTATTCGCTATGTGAAACAAATTTTCCCATATTTGATTTGATGTAGATGAGGCAATTATATTGTCAAAGAGGATTTTGGGCGCTTCCCAGATGCTTGCTGCTGAGTGGTATTACTGGCGGCATTCCTCCTTGAGCTGGGGGTTGTAGATCAGATGTAATAACGACTCGCTTAATTCGGAACAAACTGTACGTATATTGGTCTTCAGATACAGGAAGGAATGCACTTAGAATGACGACTATGTTTGAATACAATTTACTAGAATAGCGTAGAACGCATGACCATTCGATGAGGACTGACCGGACTCTACCTATTCGGCTCCCTTGAGTTTACTTTTAGTTTAAATTGTTATGAGCGTTTTGATTCGTTTCAGTTATATTGGTATGCTTTATTTAGGTTTCACTTTTATCTATGGTTCACTTTACTTTTTACTTTAAGTTTTACGTTACTTTTACCCTTTACTTTTACACTGACGAAACTTTAAGGGATGTTTGATCTTGATTCCCAGAGAAACGTTTGGCATTAATTAAAAGGGAACTACTTAACCAGAAAGTCAAGATCGGGAGGTTGACCTTGGTTACCAGAAAAGCGTTTGGCCTTAATTAAAAGGGAACTACTTAACCAGATCATCAGGATCGGGAGGGTTTGAGCTTACAGGAGGAGCGTTTTGCCTTAATTAAAAGGGAACTACTCAACCAGATAAGTTGTCGTCTAGTTGATTTGCCCGTTCTTTTATACTAAATTTTGTTGATATTTAACTGATTGTTTTTAAAACATATTTAGATAATACTCATAATATTTGATCCTTCAATGTCAAGTATCAAGTTCAAACATTAGACTGAGTGTTCGTTTGTTATTACGCTTTCTAGTTTACAATATATATACGGATAATACGGAAAGGTAAAGATCCCCAATCCAACAAAACCATGCATGCACCTTCGTGTAGGTCGAAGATCCTTAAGGAGTGAACAGAGTGGCCTCAATTCAACACAGCATAAAACATTGTGGAACTGAAATAGAGAAGAGATCAGGTGTTACAGTTCCCGAGAGGTTACGTAAAAGAAAACATATTTTGCTCAATCTTTCTCTGAGTTGCAATACATGCGCCTTCCATGACAGCTTAGTATCCAGTAGTACACCCAAAAAATTCACCTAATGAACCGGCTCCCCAGGGACTGCCTCGCTAAGACTGAAGTTGAGAGTCTAGTTAAAATGGCTACATGTATCATCAGCAAACAAACCAAGTTGAGCCACAACCATGTTGTTTGTGAGTGTTTTAGATCATTTATATAAATTATGAACAGTATGGACCCCAGAACTGATCTGATGGTTTATTTCGGCAGTGTGGAATATTAACCCTTTGCTTGTTATTCATCCTAGAGACGGTAACTTTTTTTAAAATATAGAAAACTTAACCAGACTGGACTATATCCAACCCGGCATCCTTTTTCAATAAATCTTCCAATACCACATTATCAATTTGTTAAGAAGTCTTTTTTTATGAAGGCATAAAGCATTTTAACCATCTGCCCACAGAGGTTAACAGGATTAATTGCCTAAAAAAAATCAGGAAAACAGTAAAGGGGGTTTTGGCACCTGTGGCATATTATACCTTTGATCCTTAGAAGAATTTATGAGATTGTTTTTGACTGAAATATTAAGTATATATTTTGGATGTTTAGGTTTAATAGTTTTTGTCCCTTTATATGTATAATATGTTTGTTTGGCTTTTATTGTGTTATTTTGACTTTTATTTCTATTGACTAGATTTAGTATTAAGTACTTATTCCTTGTATGAATATGACATATTTGTGTTTTGTGCTTAATTAGTTGTAACTCTTTCTAAAATCTTTTAAATGTATGTATATTTTAATGATTTTTTTGTACCAAGGCTTTGTTAACACATCTAGGTTTAGATAATAAAGCTATTTTTCACTTTGACTTTGATCCTTGTAGAACTCCGTGTTTAACCTCCCGTCTGGAGGTAACATATCAAGACCTGTCAGACAGATATGATGCAATAAGAGTCTGACTGCTATGATTAAAATTGTAATAACTTAACTTAGTTACAAGAATGGCATGTGATACACAATCAAAAGATTTTGTTAAGTCATAAGATGAGGCATGATTGTCAATGAGACTCTCAAACCCATCCAGAACAAATCTTGTAAGACTGTCTACAGCCAGGCTAGTAAATTTCCTGCTTTAAAATTCGAACTGACGCTCAAGGAACAAGCCATTTCCCTCAAAATAGCCCGTCAACTGACACTTCAAGAGTGATTCAAAAGCCTTTGGGAAAACTGGCAAAATTGATATAGGGCGATAATTTATGATATCATCAACAGAACCCTTATTTTTAAAGATAAAAACGATATTTGCCACATTCAGCATGGAAGGAAATGCCCGCTTCAAAATGCATTGGTTTATTAATTTGGTTAGCGGATATGCAATAACATTTCTTAAAGTTTTTACTATTTTGTGTTAATATCGTGACAGTCTACTTATAATTTTTTTAAGCTAGAAAGTTTATCCCTTGCATCAAGATATGATACCTCCGTAAACTCAAACGGTGTTGTTTTGGGCTTTTCCATTAAGTAATCCTTAAAGCTATTGCCAGAATCAGGGAGGTCCTTTATAATATTTTCTGCAATACTTGTGAAAAACTTATTCAGAATTTGAGCAGTCAGAAGGTGGAGTTCCTGATAAATCTATCATGAGTCTACTTTTTGCTTTTTGAATTTCACTGCAGTACTTTTTTCTATAGTCTCTTGCCATTTGAACAGTCACCTGCAAAGGATATTTTCTATTTATTCCCTAACACCAGCATTAACCAAGTTATGGAGGAACCACCGAACGTAAGTACTCAATCGGAATCATCTTGTCCATGTTTGTGAATACATTATCGAGGCGTGTATCTCTCCTAGTATTAAACTCTACAATTTTTGTGAGAGCTTAAGAACTAAAAATAGAATGAACGTGTAAAGGTGCGCGTCCACTAGGCGGATCGAGCCTGGTCGGATCGCATCTCATAAATCCACCTACCATACATCAAAATGCAACTACGTCCCGTCGCGCTCCTTGCAATTCTCCAGCCAGTGGACGCAGCTCCATATGAATTTATGGTAAGCGAATTTTTGCGATGCGATCCGACCAGGCCCTATCTGCCTGGTGGATGCGTACCTTAATGGTATAACACGCTACTGAAGTGAAACGTTTGCCTGTAACGAACGCTGCATTGAAGCGCGCTCACGGCTCAAGCGATCCCCACTACTAACTCGTCTACATAGCGTTGTATGTTTTCGTTACGTAGCAACTCGCATGAAACGAAGATTCACTTCAAAAAATCAACGACTTTGTGACTGCCAAATCATTTACTTTACTGAAGTGACGTTAACACTATTTATTACTACTTGCTCGGAAAAATTCAATCTATCAACACCTGACCTCGAAAATAAAACCATCCAAGTCAGGCGATCTATAAACAGTGACCAATTGAGGGTCGTCCTTGGTCAAGAAGATACCATACACCTCGCAAAGCATCTCATGCTAGAACCTTGAGAGGTTCAGGTTAGGATATTTAGTGTTATTTTTTATGTAGATATCCACTCCACCATAGGCTCTGAGAGCCAAGTAGAATAATAGAAACCATAGGCAACACTGTATCCATCAAGGAGTGTTACTTCAAAATTATCACTTGTAAGCCAGTACTTATTTCTTATCCAAACAAATGTACATTGAAATTCCCGCAATAAAATCTCGGAGGATCTAGTCATGTTCCTCTCTGCATCAGCAGTGTTACGGACATTAAGCTTTTAAGCGCAAATTGAAAAACCTGCTTTTGCCAAGGTATATTACAGCATTGAGGAGTATTTTGACGATACTTTTTGACTTACCCTAGGTTTTAGTTCATGTTTGTTATGTATTTTTGAATGATTGTTTAGTGTATTTTCTCCTGTATTGAATAGTTTGTAGCTTTTAAAAAATATATATTGCCATTCTTTATTAGAATTATTTAATTTATTGTTGAATTTGTTATTTAATTTATTATAGAAATTAGGGAATTTTAATGTAGAATCAAAGAAACTGCTTAGATGTCCAATACATTTAATGCAATATTGGCACATTTTTCATATTCTGCATAGCTCCTTATATATTATAATGGGTTACTCCTATAATTTCTTAATTCTCTCAGCAGCATTTTGCAGATTTCCCATCCGATGATAATGGCTCCTATAAATTTTATTTTCCAAGTAACCCCTATATGAAAAAAATTCAGCAGTGATAAGTGCTGCGACCTAGATGACCTATGTGTTGTAATTTTCTGCCGACTGTGCGGGTTATTACATTTATTATTCTTATTATTACCTTTTTTATAAATTTATTTATTTAGATTGGTATCTTAAGTAATAAAGTATAATATCTATATATCAGTCTACAGACTTATTACGAAGTGATTGTACATTGGCATGCAAAATGCTGACCTTTCCCTGAGAATCATCTGCTCTGACCCCGTCGTCTAATCCCGATAAACCGCTGGTTTGTAGTCTCTCCCGAATTGACGTCGCCTTAAGTTTATTTATTTATTTATTTCTGTATTATCGGGCAATATGCTCAATATAAAAGATTTCTGTCAACAAACCAGTCCAACTGAGCTGAGCATTGATTAGCGAGTCAGCTCACTCTGGTGACAAAAGAATTGATTCCGTAGTTCGTCCTGTGGGAAGGTATATGAAAAGAAGGCGCCTATCGGGTTTGGCGAGCAGGAACTAGGTCAATCAATCTCTCCAAAAAGCATGGGACAGGAAATCCTTCAGTGGAGAACATCATAAAATACCATCAAGTCACGATGCCCACGACGAGTCTGGAGACTAAGAAGATTAAGCTGGGTTTCTAACTCCTAATAATCAATGGGTTATTTGTCTTGAAAGCAGTGTTTCTCAAAAAGTGTGCTGGATTTGTTTAATAGTTTGAATATAGATGTTGTAATGAGGTGACCATATACATGAGCCATACTCAAGGTGAGGACGAACAAGGGCACAATACAGCAGTTTAATAGAAAATGTGTTTTCGAAATCTTTGGGTACTAAAAGGTGTACCAAAGCCCAGTATTTGTACGGACTTAGAAATGATTGCCGCAATATGGAAGGAAAAACTAATCTGAGAGTCCATCAGAATTCTCAGCTCTTTCACATTAGATAAACCTTCCAAGGGAGTATCACTAATGGAATACACATACTCAAGGGGTTTAGTACTACGACTATAGATCATGGAATGGCATTTTTTAATATTTAAGTTCATATGGTTATCCTTACACCAAGTGAGAAGTCTGTTCAGGTCGAATTGAAGTCCAAAACAATCATTTACATTTGAAACTCTACAATAAAACTTAAGATCGTCTGCAACCAATAGATACTCGCTGTTTAGAAAACAGTTACCGATATCGTTGATATAGATATTAAAAAGTAGTGGCCCCAGGTGGGAGCCTTGAGGAACCCCAGATGGAACAAGGATTTCGTTAGATTCGAAGTTACACAGCTTGACAAATTGCCTACGGTCGGTTAAGTAGCTCTTTAGCCAGCTGTGTAAAGGACCATTTAGGCCAAGCTGAGTTAGTTTGTCAAGCAAGACCACGTGATTAACGCCTTTGAGAAGTCCGTATACATCGCGTGCACCTGACTTCCCTCTTCAAAAGATTGAACAACAAAGTCAACAAAGGTGAGCACATTTAACGCAGTTGACCGTTCCGACATGAAGCCAAACTGCCTATTGCTTATTTCGCCACTGAGATGGGAAACAAGGTAACTATGTACTAGCCTCTCAAACAACTTGGGAATAGTGCTGACTATACTTATTGGCCTGTAATTTTCAACCCGAGCATTGTCTCCGGACTTCAGAATGGGCGAGATAAAGCTGGACTTTCAAAGTTGAGGGACCACTCCCGATTTTAAAGATAAATTAAATATAGTAAACATGATGATAAAGCTACACTTCTTCAGAGATCGATACACTATAATTGGAAATATTTAAGTTATTCAGAGACAAAAGAGCATCAGATTGAGATGTAGATCTGCTATACATTTCAGAAAAATGACCTGCAAATAGATTCACAATATCTTTACACCCTATATTACCATAAAAAAAAACCTCACTTGGGACTGCACTGCTACTTTTTTTTAGAATTCAGAGAATACCTGGTAATCAACCAAATTTAGAACGCATATACTTTTTATGTGTTTTCTTTTTAGATATTATTAATTATTTTAACTCTGGTGAGAACCAATAAGGAAATCTTTTAGCGGAACACTTCTTCAAGGGAACAAAACAGTCGATTCACAAATACACAATTTCATAAAAAAATAGTTAACATGTCACTCAGGGATTGGCCTCGCAGCAGTATATCCCATTCCAACTGTGCCAAAAAGTCCAATACAGCCTCCCAATTGACAGGCTTGAAATCCCTGTAACATCCACAGACTGTCAGAAAATTGTTTAACCTAACTCCATTTGGCGAGAATGATGGATCCACAACTCTGTCTTTGTTGTCTTTGGGCCCTCCTAGTTTAAAATAGCTCACTTGGTTTCCAATTTTGATCCTTATTTTTCAAAGGCCTGAGACAAACATCCAGTGCATCTTTTATGCCACTTAAAGTAGGTTTTCACACCAGATGTTTGAAATTTCTTGATAATTGAATTTTCAAAAAACTTGTTATTTTCAATAATGTTTGAGGAAACGATATAGGTCTAAAGTTTAACGGCGTCTTAAGAACTCATCTTTTATAAAAGCAACTTCAGTTCCTAAATATAAGCTTGTATGTATAACTGTTCAAAAATAATTTGATTGTGTTTGTTATATCCCAATACATGGCAATTATAAGATCATTGAATTCTTGCATTCACCCACCCTATGCCATTTCTTATCACAGCAAATATTAACTTTACGCGTAAGAAACCCTCAACATTTAATTTGGAAGCAGAATGGCTTCGAGCAATCAGACGCAGATCATCTTATAACGTCAGCCGGTTTAAATAATTAATCTGTCAGCAGCATATCCGGTCAATAACAGTTACAAGCAGTGCTTCCCATAGCGACCACCGGAAGCTTAATCTCGAAACTATTTCCAGGCACGATCATATAGCTATAAAACCTTTGCATTCCGTTCTGTAAATTTCAAATGTTATTTTGCATTATAATTTAATGTACATTAAAATACCTAAAAATCGAGGTATTAAACTTAATGCTAACTTTGATTTTTACTCAGCATGCTTATTTAATAGCATTTTAAATTATTTTCTGTTTCTTTAAAAGGAACATATTTACACCTTTAGCTATTGTGAGAATTATGACTCGAGCCGTAAGCGAGTGTAATGAAGGTGAGTGTCTTATCTTAATATCCGTTAAATGTGTGTTACACTATTTCTTCTATGACCAGTCATAATAATGGAAAATAACTCCTTTAATTTTCAAAATTTACTAGGTACGAACTTTCAAAATTGATAGATTTTAAATGTCATTGTCATGACAAATTTTTCATATTGACGGAATAGATATTGCTTATGAAACATCTGTATCTTAATAAATCTCATTAAATAAGTACAGGTAGTAAATGTCTAATAAATCATTTTAAGCATAGGAATAGAAAAGATATAGTTATTTATTTACTGGCATCCTTTATTATTGTACTTTATGTTTTAAATAAATGAGGATGATGCAGTGTAGATATTGAAATGAAAAAAAATGGTAAATAATATATAAATAAAATAATAACAATGTAAAATGTAATTTTGCAATCATAGAAGTAAAACTTATATAATACGAGTATTTAATCTTTTTTGACATTTTCATCTGAACAAAACCAAAATAACATAAATAACAAACAGTGACACAATGTAATTTTTTGATAAAATCCATAACATGTTCGAAGTACTAATCTAAAAAGCTTTGCTCTAAAGGAATAGGTTGGCTGAAATTTGCCACAGCCTTTTCTTTTAAAGCCACAGTTGAAAGCATGCTTGTTTTGATTACAATAATTGCAAACTAAATTAGCATACATAATATCCTTCCAATTCCAAATGATATTTGGCATTATAATTTAATGTACCTTAATACTAACTTTGGTTTTTATTAAGCATGCTTATTTAATAGAATTTTAAATTATTTTCTGTTTCTATAAAAAAATTCATTTACACTTTATAACTATAAATCTAAATTATAATATACTATGCTAAGAGGGAGCAAACTTTCTTATTTTGCTATAACTGTTAACTGTTTTTCATCCCATAGTCTGTAAAATAAAATATTTGGAATATTTAATTATGCTTATTGCTCGGCCTATTGCCAACTGTATTTTCATGAAAACATTTATTAACAATATTTTCAAAATGTTTTACATAAAATGCAGCTACAAGTCTCAATGGTCCTAAAACTGCACTCTGTACTAATAAGTCAAATATAGAATGAAACGGACTCATTCCCACACACAATGTAGTTAAAATCAGACTATCAAAACCCACATAGCTGAAAAATTTACGACACAATGCATCATTTATTAGCTGTTTGGCAACAGCTTCAGGGGAATGTAACCCTCCAGATTCTGACATCAGCCGGGTTTCTTTAGGTTTGGACTTATTTTCATTCTCAAAGCCTGGAGTATCAGTATCAGGTGGCAAAGCAAGTGTTACACTGATCTTATATGGCCTTACTTCCATGTAAAGAGATTCTGCAAGACCTCTAAGTGCAAATTTACAAGACGAGTAAACAGAGTATCCAAACATACCCATCAATGCAACAGCCGAAGCAGTTAGAACTATTATTCCCTCTTGGCGTTCTTTAAATTTTGGCAAAATAGATTGAATTGCATAAATTGTTCCTATCAAATTTACATTAATTAGTTGCTTAATATCACTTTCAGTCATATCTTCCAGCTTCCCACAGATTGCTAGCCCAGCACAGTTAACCAACATAAAAATGGGACCAACTGTTTCTTCTAGTTCTAGAAGATTGTTTTCAACCGCTTCTTTATTTGAAACGTCCAAAGAAACCTTCGTAACTATTTGTTCTTGATTTGTATATGTTTCTATTTCTTTTTGGGCTGCATCCAGTTTGCCGGAGTCTCTTGCTATAAGGGATACATGCGCGCCTTGTTGAGCCGCTAATACTGCAACAGCCTTCCCAATTCCACTAGAACCCCCTGTAATAACTACGTGTCGCCCCCGTAAGGATTCCTTTGGTCGCTTATTTAAAAACTTGAAGGTCAAACCAAGAATAATAAAAACGAGTGGTACTATATAAAACATTATTAAATCAAGCTTTCTCAATAGAAAAACCAGCAACGATTCTCAAAAGGTTCGGATTCGGAATCGATAAACGAAAAAAATAAAAATATAAACAAACTACTGTCACCTGTCACAACTCCGCGGTAGTGTCTACTTTCACGTTCACTGTCTCGTGTCCCGTTCAGACGGAGTAGACGTTTCTCGTACCACATCGGAGGGCGTCAGAGTTGCGCGCGCATTACATATTATATTATCTTTAGGGTCTAGCGAATTGCTGTCAACTGGTCCGTACCTCAATGGACCATGCGTGAAGTATAATATTAGACATTTTTGTTAACAATGTGATGCGCGCGCAACTCTGAAGCCGTCTGATGTGGTACGGGCAACGTCTTGTTCAGACGGTAGTGGCCAGGACGGTAATTCTTGAATGAATTTGAACAGCTCCCACGTGAGAAGAGAGGAGATAATAGCGATGGGGTCTGGTTGAGATAAGGTATCGCTCAAAAATGGCTTGTTTGGAAAAATTTTGGTATTAATCGATCTGTTTTTTTTTTTAATTTTCTTTCCAAAAAAGTGAGAATCATTGAAATATAACGATTTTTTGATAAAAAAAAGTTGATGTTAAATGTTCCTAATGTCGGTGCAATAAGCCATATTTTTATTTCAGAAGTGACGCTTGTAGTGCAATTGGCCAGATTTTTATTTTAGAAATATCGCTTTTGTAATAATTCACTTCACGCATAGCCCTCCACTCGCTTCGGAACGCAACCAAACAAAACTAACCCAAGGCATGCCCAAAATCAAGAAAAAATATTTACATTTTCGACTGACGCGTGCGCACCCGTCAGGAAACCGTCGCAGCGGCCGAATAATATACTACAATACTACAGCAGCGGCGGACGAGTATACACTGTCAAAATAAAAACCGACGCGGATAACTTATAACATGAGGACCCTTTCATCTTCGGTCTAGTCAACACGCGTTTTGTAGCGGCTCCTTTGTCGCCATTTTGGATGAACACCAGGCTATCGTTCAGTGACCCGAGGAAGAATCGGGTGTCCTAGCCAGAGGAAATCCACATTTCTGTCTGTGCTTGCAAGGATTCAGCTCACAGCTACCACCTTACATGCTCGACACCTTGAAGGGTCAAAAGTATAGTGCCATTGAGCCAACATTCTTGTAAGCTGCATCTCTACTGGACAACGGAGGGCATTTTTACACCGAAACATACAGCAAGAGAGAGTGAAATGGACTATGACTGAGGTCAGATGCCCTTAGTTGGGCGGTCCGAAACTTTTAAAACCGAGTTTCTGGGTGAATGCCGTCCAGCGAAGCCCACACGTAAACCAAACAAGCTATAACCTATAACATGAAAATGAGCAAAAAATGGAGAAAATATAATTTATAGCAGAAATATTTGAAAGTTCCTCACTTTTTTGAAAAGAAAATAAAAAAACAAGTCGATTAATACCAAAATTTGTCAAAAAAAAAAAAAACGTTTTTGTGCGGTTACCTTATCTCGACCAAAACCTAGAGAGGTATTGTATTCTTGAGATATGCGATTGTTTCCATCGAATACAAATCGATGTTTAAATCGCTATTACATCTTCTCTTCCCAAAAGGGGATAATTCTTGAGTCGTTGGAACAGTTCGCACACAGGATATAATATGTAATAGGATATATAATGTAATAGCGATTTAAACATCGATTCGTTAAATACGCGGTTGTTTCTAACTAATGCAAATGGCTAAGTATTCATCCATATAACACGGTATCTTCCCACGTGAGAGCTGCTCCAATGACTCGAGAATACGGGTCCAGTTGGGGAGTGTTTTCAACCACTTCTGCTTCGTTCTCGGTTGAGTCAAAGCGTATCGGGTACCGGTTCATTCGTCACCGTTTTGAGTAACGCGTGGCAGTTGCTCAGGGACCGTTTGATCTCCCCAAGGAAGAATCGGACATCCTAGCCAGCGTCGTCTGAGCCGTTTCATATTATAGATTTATTTAGAAATGTTCATTCACGCTGGGAGGGGGGGCATTTTTTTCTTTGCCGGTCAGAACGTTTTGAGAAGTGCAAAAGTACTCCCCAGGAGTACATACTCGCCATACCGAATATCGCCACCGTCCAACTGGGTGTAATCTATCTCTGAGGGTTGCTTGAGCTCTAGCTAAACCCGGACGGGACTGGCACTGGCAAATTGCTTCGTAGCAGCGCCAACCCCTTTACAAGTTCATGAGTGTTTTTAATTCAACGTGTTGCATATAAAGTATTTCTAAGCTAGACGTGAGACGTTTTGTTGATCGTTGTCAAAATCAACAATCACATACTAGGTGGTCCTTTCTCTTAATTAGACGAGCATTTTAAAAATTTCTTGAAGGAAACCCTTTACGCTTCTACCAAACCCACGGCTATCGAAAACCGGCTGAGATCCAAAACATTAACCATCGAATCCA
>MU188257.1:14493-35472 GCA_016904865.1 Pissodes strobi | reverse complement strand
GGCTATCGAAAACCGGCTGAGATCCAAAACATTAACCATCGAATCCAAATCTACTGGTTAGGTATCAATAGCTGAAGTTTCCAATAGCCTTAGAAAGGGAAAGAGAGTGGAGACGTAATATCCATTTATGGAAAAATCACCAGTGAACAAACATGGAGCTTTTCGTTTTAAACGATCAAAAGGGACTAAAAAGTTAAACATTATTGTGGCTTTTTCTTATGGGGTGCAAAAATGACAATAACAAAAATAACCTAGAATTACATTTCACAGGTAGAAAATGATGGCAATTTGTGGTGTGTTGTCGAATATCTATTAAATTAGATTGCACATCTATTGCAAGAAAGTTGAGCTTAAGTTTATTAGTGTGATTTCGGCGATTCCTTTAAGCGATCATTTTTGCATACTGAATGTCCTCTTTAACTTTTTTCTTCTATAATTGATCACAGTTTGAGGCAATGGTGCCTAAGGTGGCATATATGAGACATGTCTCACGACAGCTTCCTCTTTGTTGCCGTCAAGATCAAGTTTCTAAGCTGTCGTGTAGTCGGCAACCAGTTGCACATGATTACAATTCTTATGTGAGTTCAGCGCATTTTCTGTTTTTTATTATTCTGGGCAGGTCTTGGAGTCTTGGGCTAATTTCTGTTGGTAGCTCTTACGGAGCGAGCGTAGGGCCATAGGGCAATGCATGGTGTTTTAATTTTGGAAGAAAGGTGGTACTTCCGATTCGTCTTCGGTCGAGTGCAGACGCGTTCGGTGACGGCTCTTTGAGCGCTATTGGCACAGGCCATTGAGCGACACGTGGCAAACGTTTAGTGACCGTTTTTCTCCCCGAGGAAGAACCGGATGTCATAGCCAGCGTAGTCTGTGCCTTTCATAGCTTAGCCAGAAGCAATTCTGTGCCTTTCATAGTTTATAGCCAGAAGAAATACCCATTCACGCCGGTACCCAGGCCGGGAGGGACCGGATGTCCCTGTGGGACCATTTCTGTCTGTGCAATTCAGTAGCTTATATTTGTGTAAAGCTCGATGGTCACGTGATGGTTTAGAGCCAGACACTACGTGGTCATCAAGTAATGGAGCTGGCAATTGCCTAGGAGCAACGCCATAAACAAAACCTGGAACCTGGAAGAAAGGTGGTCCACAAAAGAGAACTTAACCTTGGCGGCAGTCAAGAGGAAGCTTTCTCAAAACCCTGGTGATACAAGAAGCGAGTTCGTCTTCCGAACCGATGTTGCCAAATTATTCCACAATTTCTTGCCATAATTTTGGCTTTCAAAAGAATTTAAATATTAGGGAAATTGTTTGTGGTTTGCTTGATTTAGGTTTGGGAGAGACACTATACAGTGTCGTTCTACAAGAACTCTCTAAAGATAGTTCTGGTGTTTCTTGTGTAACGAAGTTACAATATTTTTAGGTCATGGTATGCACTCGAATCTAGATTTTAACTGTGTTATTTTACAGGCTACCAACTCTATTATTTCTCCTAAATTCAATTTTAAACCCATGAGTTCCTGTTCCGTAAACTATTCGGTCACGAAACGGTGGGAACACAGTTTTCCATTTTGTCATCGTGCACAGTACTGGTAGTATGCTGGCAACGCCTGCCTCGAATCGTGCCCGTAAAGTTCCCTACTTGACACGGTCCTATCTACTTACCGAGCTAACAAAATGGAATCGCGTCTCTCTGCGCTGAGAACGCAAAATCCACCCATATTATCGTCAGGTTACCTACCGTTGTGGCACCGTCTTCAAAATACTATTACCGTTCCAGTAAACGGATACCATTTCATATTTTATCGTTGTAGTTCGATTTTACCGTTAACGCTCCATTTTCGTTCCACACAGTTCCATTGTTATTTCATCCTTTGCTATGACTGTCATCCTAGCCCCGAATATTAATAGCCGTCTATACCGTTCACGTAATAATTTTTTTGCCATTGTCAGATCGTTCAAGCTTTCGTAAGCCAGATCCTGGTGATTAGATTCGACTTTTAGCTTTTTCACTATGGCTGTAGCGTCTTTATTATACCGTTTGATACCGCGGATCTAGTGAATTTCCCATTTATTGCACGCATACCATTATATCAGGTTATTCAATAACTGCTAGGATAATATACGTTTAAGAGGGAAGGGTATTCCATTAAACCAGATGTGTGTTTCAATAGAAATGATGCTTTGGTTGTTTTGAAATTGTTTGTTTTATTCCTCCTACCCCGCTAATTTTAAGAAAGTTTCGAATGCAACCAATTCTGACATGCGCATTGACCCCTAGTTTGACGTTTCTCCACTGTAGCAAGCTACCCAGTGCATGTGGACCTTTTACCACCTTAATCTGCACCGTCATGCTGGCCGCGAAGATCGCGACCGATATCTATAAAGGCTTCACCAATAAACAGACAACTACCCTTATGTTGCTGGACATAGAGAAGGCGTTCGACAGGGTGTGGCACGATGGGTTGCTGTACAAGCTGTTGGCAATCCACAGTGTGCCACTACACTTGACAGCACTCATCGCGTCATACCTTGCCGGGCGCGTCTTCTCTACCAAAATTGGTACGAGGATCTCTGCCAGCAAGAACCTGCTGGCGCGAGTGCAAGGGGACCAATTGTTTGATATTCAAATTTAAAATCTTTTTCAAATTGTTCGAGGCCATACAATTAATTGAAATTTCATTTTGTGATTCAAATTTTGGAATGTCTTCTAAAGTAACTGGAAAGTTTATACCTATTACGTTCAACAGTGTTGTGAAATGTGGGTATGATGTAACTTCACAGACCAGTCCAGTAGGAGGATGAATTGCTGCAACAATGGACCACGCGAAGCAGCAGTTATCGTTGTTCCTAGGATTTATAACTGCATGCTTCATCCTTATTTCTTCAGGTAATGGAAGGTGTACTGACTCGCGAAGGGGGTTATATTTATTGATGTTCACTTCCAAATGCAGAATTTTCACTAGTATCCATCCTAAAATGAATACTATCGCACTATTATTTATTTTTTATATAGCAGATATCCCGTCAAATCCTAATACCCATAAAGCCCTATTCGCTGACGACACAGGGATTTACTCCCTTAATCCTCAAGCGGAGGTGGCGAAGAACAACTTACAGGAGCATATGCACATTCTTATGCCCTACTATAACAAATGGAAAATCTCTCTAAATCATTCTAAAACTGAGCTTATAGTTGTTACTAGAAAACGAAAAGACATTAATATCACTCCGGTGATGCTTAACAACACCCCAATAGTCCCGAAACCGAAGGTCAAATATCTAGGCATTATCCTAGACAATAAGCTAAATTTTTCCCAACATATACGCGCGGTAATTAGCAAAAACGCAATGATAAAAAAAGGGCTGAACACCTTAATCACTGCCAGGGCGTTCTTAAGTCCTGGGAATAAACTAACATTGTACAGGGCTATTATCCGGCCAGCCCTCCTGTATGGCGCCCCAGTCTGGTGCTCTGTCGCAAGACGCATAAAAGAAAATTACAAGTGATACAAAATCATTATCTAAGGGCCGCATTTTCACTAACACTCCGGGATCGTGTGCGGATCGATGATGTGCATGCGTGGGCAAAGATGGAATACATTGAAGAGTACATCGATGCCCTCGCATGTGGATTCTTCGAGAGGCAGGTAATGGGCTCTCCGCTAACGGCTAATATAGCCGACATACGATACGACCCAGAAAATCCCATCCAACATGGCACAATATTTTGAGAAATATAACTTTATTACCGACAGCTTATACCACCTTAGACTGAGTCCCTTCAGGAGTCGTTGCCACTTGCACAATTAGCCCTTAAACCACCCTTTTAACGCACGTTTGTTTGTGCAAAGCAGCTCCAAGTATCAGGAGCACAGAAACTTATCACCTCCTGTAAAGAATGCACGAGATCTATTCTCGACAGGCCAACCACGGCGTTCGGACGCGTGGGCGGGGCCTGCTAAAGGAGCTGGTCGGCATATAAATATGCTCTAGACATGCCACCGAAGCATCCGTTTATCCGCAGCCGGTACCGCGGTACTCGCTTATACTACCTGATGCCATTATTTCATACTTGAATTGACTTAACATGGTTAAGCCCACACATTCTTTGTACATAGTTTTAATTGTTCTGTCAATATTTATGTTGTATATATATAAATAAATTGTGGCTTTATGATCTTCTGTTCTAAAGAACAGCTGTAGTAGGGTTTTTCATGTTATTTTTCCCTACGCAATAACCTATTATGTATAAATTCTGCAGCATTTTCGTCAAAATTGTAGGCTTTGGGCCAATATAGCATTATGAATCCTTTGAAGGGGCAACCCATGGAAAGTTAGCACATCACGAACAGTTCCACATTCCTAGCTATTAAGTAGGTTAAACAACGACCCGCTATGGGTGATTCCAACTGCTGGCCACTGGCAATGCATGAACATTGCCCTGCTTAACAGCAGTATGAAGCTCTGTACCATGCCTAATGTTAGCAATGTAGTTAAGTTACCACTGTAATCAATCAAATAAATATATGTTATGTTATTATTTCATCCTTTGCTATGACTGTCATCCTAGCCGCGAATATTAATAGCCTTCTATACCGTTCACGTAATAATCTTTTTGCCATTGCCAGATCGTTCAAGTTTCCGTAAGCCAGATCCTGGTGATTAGATTCGACTTTTAGCTTTTTCACTATGGCTGTAGCATCTCTATTATACCGTTCGATACCGCGGATCTAGTGAATTTCCCATTTATTGCACGCATACCATTATATCAGGTTATTCAATAACTACTAGGATAATATACGTTTAAGAGGGAAGGTTATTCCATTAAACCAGATGTGTGTATCAAGTTTTCAATAGAAATGATGCTTTGGTTGTTTTGAAATTGTTTGTTTTATTCCTCCTATCCCGCTAATTTTAAGAAAGTTTCAAAGGCAACCAATTCTGACATGCGCATTGACCCCTAGTTTGACGTTTCTCCACTGTAGGAAGCTACCCAGTGCATGTGGGCCTTTTACCACCTTAATCTGCAGGGTTTTCTAAACTAACCCGTGATATGACTCTTGGATAACCTAACATGATGGTTAAAATTAACCGACCGATGCCGATGTTAGTAGATTCGAACCGAATCACCTTACGACTCACGATCGTATTTAGTTTATATATGATAGCATAATTCCTTCTATAATAATAGTAAACTGCTGTTTTTAATGATTTATTTGAATAAGTATATAAAATAGATGTGTATATGTCCTTCCTAAAAAACAATATGTTTATCAAAAATATTTTATTTTGCAATGAACTCTTATCTAGCATTTAATGATAACGAAAATGTCGATAAAACAAACTAATTTTTAATATTGTATTTATCATTACGCGTATTTTGAATTTTCAATGAAATATCGTGCCAATAACTTGTAATCCGGTCTAGTTGAATTCTGCCTTGCCAATATTTTGAATGTTTCCGCACAATAACTATTGGGTAAACATTTAACAACGAGGAGAGTTTACTATATAATTGACCTTTTATTAGCATATGTTACTTTTTCTAACCCACAGTTTAGTTTGTTACGACTAAAAAATCACTCTCCTAAGCGCTAATATGTCTTATGCGAATCAATAATAAAAATGACTTGCATCATGTGTTCTGTGTCAAGTGGTTTTACAATATTTGCTTTGTATTAATAAAAACCCCTGTACATTCTAAATTTTATATATTACTTGTTTACTTTTACAGATGAGTGGTGGGGGATCAGGAAGGCGTTGTGGTGGCCAAGGCGATATGTTAGGCGGAACTATGTCAACGTTTTTGGCTTGGGCTTTAGAAAAAAATTGGGAACCTGCTGTTGCCTGTTATGCAGCTAGTAAACTTACAAGAGACTGTAATGCGAGAGCTTTCACTAAATACGGAAGAAGTATGGTAGTAACAGATATGATTCGTGAATTACCGGGTATTTTTAAAGAAAATTTTGAACTAAGGGAGTAAATAGAATTCGCATAACCAAAACTGTTACATATCATATATATCTTGCATTTGTAGTGTCATTCCCCACCTTTTCTCATGTTAACAAAACAATTGTTTAAATCTATGCAAGCAAAATCAGTTTAAACTATTAAGTAAATGCAAATATTGCATCGCACATGAAAGCGAGTTTTCTAAACTGGGGTGGTTAATATCCAGAAATGATTTTCACTTCCAGCACTTAAACTATAAGCAAGTTGCCCCGAGACCGAGGAAAATAATCGTCTTGAAAAACACATCAACTTGAGCGGAATGTCTAGGAATTTAATAGAATTTATAGCATTTAGTTCTGCATGTAAGTGGTGGAGGCTCAGTACTATATATGTTGTATAAGATTTGTTTACTGCCAGGAATATAAGGATTAAAGTGAATAATACCTCAATAGGTTATGGTAAAAAGTACTAACACATGTATATAATATCCTAAAATAATAAAATTGAATTATTATTTGTTGTTTTTGTAGTCCCGTCTAGTTAAAGTGACTTCATTATTATTGGAGTGAATATTTCTGAAATTCAAAAGCCTTAAAATAGAAAACTAGACCACTGGCTTTTGTCAAAGCCATACCATGACTTGTCACAAAATAAAATTGTCTTCAAAATACGTTTTTAGTGTTTTTACGCAACTGTTCACAAAATTGGCACTTACGCGTTGTTTTATTGATTAAACAAAGATTAGCTTTTATTCATCACCGTTGCTCTACTCCATGAGAACAACCTCATTCAGTTTCAAAATATCCTCCAATAGCTAAATTAAAAGACGGTACCCTCGGAATAAGGGAACTAACACAGGGAACCTCCCAGTGCAAACTCCACAAAATTAGAACGGTCTAGTAGGAACTCAGTTGTGGATAAATTGTCGAAAATTAGGGTCAGCAAGGCTCTTGATCGAGAACGTCCTCGAGACGATACCCGCACGACCGGTGTCCTATAACAACAGGTAAGAAAAAATCTTGCCAACCTTTTTATTATGCATTTGAACTCAGCACTCCTATGAGCTAATATAGGACCCTTGGATAGTTACAGTACTTTCTACAGGGGATTGAACGGCTTATTTCTGAACCGATCCAGAAGTATCAACGGCCAGCTTTATACAAGGGAGTGTAGAGGCTATATTGCTACCAGAGACCTGGTTACGATGAAGCTTACAATAAATAAGGGAACCCATAGAGGGGAAACTGTGGATGCGAGCAGCCCCCTTTTAGGTTGTTGCACTTGTGGCGTGGCATCAAAATCTATCTCTGTTAATAGGCTGTGATGCGAACTCACATCATACTGTGTAGACTAGCGAGGTCGTGAACCCTAGAGGCGAGGCCCTTCTGTATGCGAGTGACGACGACGTCGAGATCCTCAATAGCCCACCTTTTTCACATCGAGGCGGCAGTCGTTTCAAGACCTTACTATATGCAGTTAGGCATTGCCCCAAGGATTTTTGAAGTGAGGGGTGTCTGGGGAAGAATTTGTCAGGCCACAGACACATTCTATTCGAATATGAGTCGAAATGCGGAAATCCGAGGACTACTAACTGACGCCTCTATAATGATAATCTGAAAGGATGACTCGGAATGCTGAATACACGGTATCAAAATGTGGAGGAGGTCTAGACCGCTATCAAAGAATTTTCTGAAATCAACTGTCCTTTGACATACAGGTCCAGTGCGTGTAAGATACTAAAGTGGAACTCAAATCTTGGTACTCATCGCAATAAAATTCGGAGGCTACTAAAAGAGCCAAACGAACGCAACTAAATTCCCCCTGGTAGAATTATTTAATCTTTATAATAATAATAATTACAAAACAACCAAACTTTACCAAATCAAAAAAACTACCCAATATCCTATAAAACGTTTTGTGCTTCAAGTACGAAATATCCGGTAGGGCAAGGGGAAAGTAGCCTGTGTTTCAAACTCGGTAACAGCTGAAACACGGGCGTCGAACATTTGCGCGCGCCGGGGCTCGGTTGCGTGCTCAAAACACAGCTGGAAAGCGCCTCAGAATGAAAGGAGCGGCTAAATGTAGCGCAAACGTTAAGTCGTAACCTAAATCGGTTATGTTGGTGGTAAAAAATGGTTATACGCATGGCCTTGGATTAGGAAAAGGAGATTGTCTAAACTAACCGTGAGTCACGGTCCGTGAGTAACCCAAGGCATTGTTTATATAAAGACAATGCACAAGGTATGCCCAAAATCAAGAAAAATCACTTGCATTTTTAACATTTGGGCTACAGTGAACTATGGTGCGCAGAGAGAGAAGCAAATACTCTCGCGCACTTGAAATACTTGTATTGCCATATTGACAATTTTGACATTTGACTTTTCAGTTTTAATATTAAACAAAATGGCAGACAAATTCGAGTAGCGGCTAAATGTAGCTCAAATGTTAGATCCTAACCTAAATCGTTTACGTTGGTGGTTGCACCATGGTGGAAAATGATTGTACGCATGGCGCTCTGCTTGCTTCGCTCGCTCTGGTGGCGCAAACTGAAAAACTAAACCAAACTAAATTAAATAAAAAATTCTTGAAGGCACCGGGTATCGAACCCGGTACAACTCGCATGCCAAGCCAGCGTGTTACCATTCGAGCGACAGTCGCACTTCAACACTTTTGCGCTAGATTTAACCGCTCTTGAGTATCTCGATTTCCGTAGACGCGATTATAATTATTAGGCGCTTTGGGCACGAGTCTCGCGACAGCCTTGATGTTGGCTACCATCAAGGTCAAATGTTACAAACTTACAAAGAAGGGGGATTCTTTGTGAATGTATTCGCGGAAACACATGCAAGCTGCTGTATATTTCGTAAAAAGTGCATCCAAAGCACGTATTACAATAAGTAATATTTCACTTGCATGGCCCTCCGCTCGCTACGGGAGCTCAAGAAAAGGAAACTAATCAGGGGCTAACCCAAACGTAACCCAAGACATACCCAAAATCAAGACAAAACTGTTTGCTAACCCAAGACATATCCAAAATCAAGAAAAAAACTGTTTAGAAACAACCGTAAAAAAAATAAAAAAAAAGCAACGGGGTTTGAACCCGGGCCGCCACCGAATTGAGACTTAACCATCTAAACCTCTCGACCACGAGGGCTCTTGCTACAAATTGATTGCATCACCAAGAGTGCGAAGACATCGAATGCAATCGCTCGAGTCAACGCCACTTACACTAGAGGTCGTTCGAGACGCTTTTACCTTAGCCGTATTCGATTCACTACTTTGGATCGATTCAGATCGATCTAACTGAACTTTATTGAACTGATTCGTGTTCGATTGTAAAAATATCACTTTGCCCCCATTACCTAAAGAGTGATTCAGCTCACCTGTAAGTAAACCGAAAATGGACCAATCAATCAATCACAACATTTATTATAAACTCTTACATTTTGTGTGGCCTGCTAAAGAATTACAAATCGCGTTTATGCAGCTAGCGCCGCCGTTTGCGCTTACAAAGCGCGATTTGTAGGGGCGCATCGCTGACACGCCTAAGGCTGCTAGCCTATTTATAAGACCTAACTATGTGCCAGTCCATACCACTGCAATTTGCTTCCCCGGGATTCTTTCCCTTTAAGCCTGATTTAGTGTTGCGTTACCAAAGGTTACTGTAATGCAAGCTTGTTTTACATGTGTAGAGTGTAGCGGTTGGAAACAGAGGAAAATAGAATACGAAAAAACCTCTTTCACGATTCTTTGGTTTACTAGCAGGGGGCATTGTGATGCCCTATTGTGAAGGGTGTGCAGCTGGGAATTGCGTCTTAGGCATTGCCCATTCAGTCAGAGAGACAAAGATTAAGCGAGCTTCGCCAAGATCGCTTTCCAGCGGAGCGCGCAGGACAGCTAGTCAGTGTGTCTCTGTCCTGTCTTTTGTGCTGGTCTCAGTGTGGTTCCTCGGTTCTATTGTTCAGGCGGTCTTGGGCCCTGATAAAACAGAGACGTTACTCTGTGTATGGGCCCATGCTTAGGTTTATGCTGTGGGTCGTATCGCACGTTAGCTATGTCTGCCGTCAGTGATGAGCCGCGTATACCGGAATCATAAAACTTGCAGGATACCTTATCGATATATTATTCTACGTTGTCAAGATTCGACCATGAGTGCAAGTCTATGATTCTGGTATAGCGGCTCGCCGAAAAGGCTGCTCTCAGATAACGATTCTGCATATCCTGCAGTGCTTTTTTGTGTATATTCGCCACAGAACACCATACAGGGGCTCCATACAGTAACCTCGGCCTGATAATAACTCTGTAGATATGTATTTTATTTGTAGGACTCAAGAAAGATCTTGGCCTGATGAGCATGTTTAAGCTTTTTGGGCTATAGCGTTCTTTCTGCGTATGTCAATTATTTGTCCGGTAAAGTTTAGTGGCTTGTCGAACACTATGCCCAAGTATTTAACTTTGTCTTTCACGTCTACTGTGATGTCATGTATTGTGAGTGGCGTTAAGTCTATGTTCGTTCTCTTTTTAGTTAGTATTGTTAGTTCTGTCTTTGGAACGTTCAGATTGATTTTCCATCTCGCGTAATACGGGAGCAGGATGTCAAGGTGATCTAGGAGCTTTAGTTTTGCCGCCTGCGTGATTTGGGATTGCGAGTATATCGCCGTGTCATCGGCGTAGAGTACTAAGGAGGTGTTTTGACAGCAAGGGATGTCTGCTATATAATAGTTAAATAGCTGGGGGGACAAAACAGTGTCTTGCGGGACACCGGCTTTTAACGGCCTTACAGATGAATTTGCCCTGTTTATGCGTACCGAGAGGGTGCGTTCGGCAAGGTATGACTGGGCCTGTGCTGTCAGATACAGTGGGAAGGCAAGCTCCACATGCATCTTAAACAGCAGGCCGTCATGCCACACCCTGTCAAACGCCCTCTCTATGTCCAGGAGAAGCAGCGCAGTAATTTGGCCTCGGTTAAAGCCCTGCAATGTGTCATGTGCAATCTTTGCCGCAGACATGATGGTACTGTGCCCAGCTCTGAAGCCGAACTGCTCCATGGGTAGTACACCGAGTCCATCAGCTGCACCGCTTATCCTGGACAAAAGTAGCTTCTCCGCCACCTTTGCCATGGTGGGGAGCAGGGAAATCGGCCTGTAAGAGCAGGTTTGCCTCGGATCTTTGCCTGGCTTGTGGCTCATTATGATCTCTGCGTGTTACCAGGAGGATGGGAAATGCTGTAGGCGAATTATGGCGTTTACAATGTGCATGAAATGTATCAGGGATTTCTTCGGAAGGTTCCGAAGGGTCAGGTATGGCAAAGTATCATTACCAGGAGCTTTATTCTGAGGTAAGCGTTTTAGAATAGCCCATATTTCCCCCGGGATGACAAGCAGCTTTGTCATCACCGTCGGTGGGATAGGGTATTTTTGCGCTTTTAGTTTAGATGCAATATTTTATATGTGTACGTGCTCGGGGGTGGAATCAGGCGTCTCCCTATGGAGCCCCTCCAGGAAATCAGCGAAGGCCTCTGCTTTGCCTTCATCGCTTATTATATCGCCTCCAGGACGGATAGCTGGCATAGCTGCAGAGTAGTGGAGAGGCTTCTCTGACTTTCCTGGCCAGGCTCCGAAAATGGACCGGAATCACTTAGATCGGTTCAGTAGTTCAGGTAAAAGATGGCATTTAAATGTCAATTGTCAATCGGCTTTTTTTTAATTGTTTTCATAATTTCATTTGACCTTGACTCACTGAACTGAAATATCAGTTCAGTTTCAGTTCATTTTGAACTGATCTCCAGTCTCAATCGAATACAGCTCTTGATGGCAGGCAAACTCAAGGCTGTCGCGAGACACTCTTCTTTGGGCGCCCGCGTCACTGACGTTTGGCCATCTCAATTCACAAAATACTGGTAACTGATGGTGATCCTGATCCATGACCGTGATCGGCCTGATCAATGATCATATGTCAGTCAGATGTTTATCAACTTTTGTTGATGTTATGTTTTGAATTTGGTATTCGCTCTTTTTAAATTAATGAATATCATAAAACATGCATAATATAAAGGAATGGCATAATTAAAACAAAAATTTATATTGCTAAATTAATTCATTCATTTATAGTCTGGGGAGTTTCTTTTTTGTGACGTGGAGGCGAGAAAATAGGTTATATTTACTATTTGAAAAAAATATAAAAACCTATTTTCCATTTTAAATTACAAGAGATCATGTTTGAAATAAGTGATACCCAAAGTAAGTATGTGCAAGTAAAAGCTACTATTGAAATGTTTCTAAATTGATACATATCTTTTGCTTTTAGAGATTGGTGTTGGCCTGGCTGGTTTCGGAATATTCTTCCTGTTTTTAGGAATGTTACTGCTGTTCGATAAAAGTTTATTAGCATTAGGAAACGTAAGTATAATAACACTATTTGCCACTAATTGAAAGACCTAAACTGTTTCAGATCTCTATCGATTACATCTTTAATAACCAACTGTTCAGCTTTATGAAGTTTAAAGGTAGAATTCTAGTACAATACAAATTCTGAGATAGTGAAACCCAAACAGACACAATCTATCTGACACAGTGATCAATTTTTTAAAATTTAAATTTATTTTAACATTATTTAAACATGCTTAAAATATTGATGTTAATTATGCCCAATGAGCATCAATTACAGGCAAATACATTTAAGATAAATAAAGTATGTTTATTTACAAATATTGTGAAAATTAAGGGCCCCGAGAATTTGATATTAGTTTAAAGAGGTTCATCGCCATTATCTTATCTCTCAAACTTTGAACGAAATAGCCAATGATCTGCCATGTTAAATGCTCAAGAGAAATCTATAAAAAGATGCTAAATTAATTTAGTTTAATATTTGATATTTGCTTTAATGGGCACTTCCTGTAAATAAATAAATAAACATAAGACTGCTTGTCTATATAAAGCACCAGAGCACTTTTTTTTTGTTTGAAGATGAAGAGTATTCTGTAGGGGGGTATAGAAAAGGATTAAAAGAAGTAAATCCTTGAATGTAGCACTTTTGATATTGAAAAAAGAAACAGTATTAAAGTTGTCAAAAACTCAGAAATTGCTAATTTAAAAGATAACTTTCCTCGACATTGATTCAAATATTAAAACACTTCATGCATTGCCTCCTCTAACCCAAACTATCCAAAATTGATCAAAAAATTCATTGCTAAAATAATTCATAAATATGGAAATAAAATTATATGTTTTGATAAAGTTTATAAAATTTCAAATCAAACGAAAGAAAAATATTCAGGGTGTTCTTCTAAAAAAAAATGCAAGTTTGATTTATAACTAAAAATTAACAGCCCACTACAAAAATCTGACCACGCCACTCGATTCTACGTAAAAAAAACTGTATAAAACCAAGTTATTAGCTTCTCGATATGTTAAATGATAACGGAGATACGAGGGGGGTCCAAAAATGCAATCTTTTCAATTTCGCCCTGTATCTCAGAAACGAAGCAGGCTATGAAAATGTTGTTTATACCATCATTCTTTTCACAAAAAAGTAGCACGGTATTGCGGAAACCGCAACTCTCTATCTTTACTCGTAAGAATGCCCCGTAATATCATCGAAAATGGGACACCCTGTACAAATAAGTGCTACATTCCACATTTTTTTTCTTTATCTGGCATTAAATATGCAGAAAAACCTTGCTTTGTCCAATTTTTTTTTCTTAAAGTGCTTCAGAATTTCCATTGTACGTATATCCAGAAATCTTCAATAGTCGTGGTGATTTATATAGACTAGAAGTCCCATCACATGCCTACTTTTTTTTATCAATTGCTTGACAATTTTGTTCTGAAATATAGGAGGGGCAGCTTCTGTACTTTTAGTTTTAATAATCCCATTTGTGATGTTGACCGATTTTATTTATCTACAAAAGATGTTAGTTTATAATAATAATAATAATAAAATGCTTTATTTGCTCAGTTACATTTAAATTGTTTAGCATTGTCAAATAAAAGAAAATATAAATATTATGTGGAGGGTACAACCCAAATTGACTTAGTTAAATTAAAATTATATAAAGTACATTTAAATGTATAAATATTAAAAATATATATTCAAATTCAAATTCCTTTATTCACAAAAAGATCACAAAAGGTGACATGTGTTTCGTGAATAATTTCAAAAATCATAATCAGTCTAAAAACATATTCAAATGCAGATACAATAGTGAATCAAGAAAGTACTTATCTATAGGCTAATATTAAAATAGGATCACAACAGTCGGCACTCAGAGTGTTGTATACTCATTAAAACGCAAAAATTCCTACTGCAAATAGGCATTAGAAAAAAAATCATTTAATGAATAAATTGGGCCTTCATGGAGCATATCCAACAGTTTTCTCTTAAAAGCTCTAAGGTTCGGCGCTCTTCTTATTTCCAATGGTAAATGATTAAATATTTTTATGGGAGTAACATAGCAACTTTTAGCAGTGGAAGCCGCAAATCATGGCCATTTCTAAGTGGATAGTTGTGGGGCATATGATCAACCAACTGATATGAGTGTATGCGCTTTCTAACGTACAATGCACATTGTAGAATAAAAATTGAGATGACTGTCAACAACTGAAGACTACAAAAAAGTGGTCGACAGGACTCTCTTGAACTTTTAAACAAGATAGTACGAATTATTTTCTTTTGTGCAACAAGCACCTCATCTACTCTCGTGCAGTTTCCCCAAACCACAACAGCGTAATTCAGCGGTGAATAGACATGGGCATAATAGTAAGATAACACAATTTTTCTATCAACTATGGCTCTCAATTTCCAAATAACAAAATTGTGAGTAGCAAGCTTGTTTAAAATGTGATCAATATGATATGATCAGCTCAGGCCACTGTCAATTATAACACCAAGGAATTTAGTGATACTTGTTTGATGTATCTCATTGTTTGCAACACTCAAACCTATATCAACTTCACAATTACTACGGGTACTAAACTGCATGAGTTCGTCTTATTAAGATTTAAAACAAGGTCATTATTCTGGCATTAATCAACCACCTGTTCAATGCACAACCCTGCCATCCTTTTAGCTTTCTCCAGGGATACACTTGCAACCACAGAATTCATATCATCAGCATAGATTGTCTTTCTACCCATTGTGACTGACTGACCAACATTAGCAATATATGCAATAAATAATAAAGACCCCAACACACTGCCCTGAGGAACACCCTCAGTAACACATTCTAACTCCGACCGGTACTCCACTCCATCCACCGGCAGCACAACTCTCTGGTGCCTATCAGACATATAGGATACAAGCCATTTGTGTGGGATACCTCTTACACCAAACTCATGTAACTTCATTGCAAGAAGAGAACGATTAACTAGATCAAAAGCGCGGGAATAGTCGAAGAAAACACCCATTGTAACGTTTTTGGCATCCAAATTCTCAACAACTGTAGTAGTAAATGAAATAATAGCATCCGCAGTTGACCGGCCTTTTCGGAAACCATACTGGTTATCGGGAATAACATTAACTCTGTTCAGAAAATTACAGAGTCTCTCATAGAATGCCTTCTCATACACCTTAGAAAATCCTGTCAACAGTGAAATTGGCCTATAATTATCGATTCTGTGGACATTACCCTTTTTATGAATTGGTCGGACAATGCCCACCTTTAATTTACTGGGGAAAATTCCTTCTTGAAAAGATTCGTTTATTAAGTGTGTCAGGATTGGTGTTATATGTTCAGACACTTGGACCAAGAGAGAACATGGAATTTCATCAACGCCACTAGAGTGCTTGCCTGAGATATCTCTTAGATACTGCTGCACCTCAGACTCTGACACTGGTAAAAGAAACATTGACAAAGAGCTCGCCGCGTCTTCACCCAGATCCACAACCTTCGAATGATTACTCGGTAACCGCCCTGATGTCCCCTCAATGAAGTAATGATTAAATTGCTCAGCTGCAAGATTGTAATCATTGATAATACTGTCATCAGTCTTTTTAAAGAAAGTAGGATATGCTTTCTTTTTCGATGAATTGGACTCACTATTTATGATTGCCCAAGAAGCTTTCATTTTATTACCAGAATCATTAAAAAAACATTCATAAGCATTTCTCCTACTATCAGTAATATGTTCCCTATGTTCCCGAAGTTTCAACTTATAATTTGTCCACATGAGTTTACTATTTGCTACCTTGCAGCATGTAAATAAATATCGCAAATTTTCACCTTGCTCTACAATCTCATTTGTGAGCCATTTGGAGCTGGCTGATAATTGAAAACTGTTGGAGTCACCCCTTACTAATTCACGTGGAAAAGATAGGTCAATAAAATTAAGAAAAGTATCCAGAAATAGACAAAATTTTTTGTCAGCATCAATGCTGTGATTATACAAGTTATTCCAGGACTCCCGACTAAGCAAATTAATTAATGTTAATATATTTTCACGTTTTTTAAATTTACGAATGTACTTATAAGTGGTTTTAACTATTGGTGGAGCCACAATAGGTAAGACGGCGTTTGCATAAAATGATCGGACAAATTTCTCTCCATCGTGCAAACTTTAATTTTTTCCGCCTCAAATGAGGTAAAGATGTTGTCAATGATTGTGGCTGCACCGTTCTGAATCCTGGAAAAATCATTAATGCATGAGTTAAGACCAAATGAGCGTACACTGTTTATGATACTATTTGCATTAACATTATTTATACAAGGATCAAAATTAACATTATAGTCGCCACATATAACATAAGAAGCCTTTCCATCATTTCTACTTTTTGTAAATAACTCAGCCAGTAGATCATATAATAATGATATAAAAACCTGTACATTGGCCGAGGGCGATCTATACAGACACACTACATATAAATTGGTGTACATAAAC
The DNA here is from genome assembly GCA_016904865.1 of Pissodes strobi. NCBI lineage: Eukaryota > Metazoa > Arthropoda > Insecta > Coleoptera > Curculionidae > Pissodes > Pissodes strobi. The sequence continues at coordinate 18,650 of MU188257.1, read as the reverse complement.
AGGAATTTCACAGCACAATATTCAAACTCACGTTCTACACTCTTCACATTAAAACTTATTTCCGTAAACTGCGTTCCTTGTTTGCAATAAATCGCAACTCCGCCACCCCTAGATGAATCTCTGCAATACGAAGAAGCCAGCACATAATTTTCCATGCGCACTCTGACGATTTCGTCTGAGGAACACCATGTTTCCGTGAGTGTAACCAAGTTGGGGCATTTGGCTCTAAGACAAACAGCTACCTCAGAGTTTTTTGCTCAAAGACTTCGTATAGATACAGATTAAAACATGTCTATCATACAAAAATATAAAATAAAGTAAAAAAAAGTCACAAATGGTTCGAAACTCGTATCTTTCATATCAACTATTATCTTGTATATTAATTTCAAACATTTTTGAACTGCTTGATAATACTATGGGTGGGCAATATAATATTCGTCACACTCACACTCTTGGGTTGCCCATTCCAAGATCAGAGCTAATTAGAAATTCCACAATTTATGGAGGTAAGATCTTTAATCATCTCTCTTTACGGTAGAGAAGGCAACCATGCATCGAACGGCTCCGAAAACAAACAAAACAAATGTTATCGGAAAAGGCTTACTACAACCCGAACGATTTTTTTAATGATATGATCGATTAAAAAAATTATGGGGTTTGTCCTACTTTTTATATCGTCTTTTTTTCTCTTTGTTACTTTATGGACTACTGCACTAGTATGTTTTTTTAGTACTTGGGAATAAGTTTTTTGTAACTCTCGACCTTATATTAGATATTAAGTATGGCTTTGTCAACTACTTGGTACATTATGGCAATAAAGCTATTTTTACTTTGACTTCCATACTTTGGTACAAAGGGAAAATGGTTGGAGATGTAAAAAACAATCTGAATAATCTTTGGTAGTATTAAAAGATACAATAATCTAAATAGGCAAGTTGACATTGATTTCTGGCATAGGTAATTGAAGTAGATATTTGTTAATATTTAACTTATTTATGTATTTTCGTATGGTACACTACAGTGGTCCAAAATAGCTAAATCGAAAAAAGGGATATACAATAGAAAATTTAGATTAAATAAGCCCCAGTGAAATCTACAACCACTATTTAAAAAAAAAACATAATATTATATTCTTGCTTGCTCTCCATTTCCTGATGATGTCTATGATTTTAGCCTGTTGAACTTTGTTTTTGATGCTATTCATATATGTGTTGAAACTTATAATATATTGGTACTTGATATTGTTGGATCTTGCTTTATTCATTAGTTATTGCTTATGCACTAGTTAATTGCATTTGTAGATCCTCTTTATTTCTGGATTGGCAGCAGTTATCGGTAGAGAAAGGACCTTCAGATTCTTCTTTCAGAGGCATAAGATTAGAGGAAGTATAGCCTTTTTTGGAGGCATCATCATAGTTTTATTGGGATGGCCTATGGTAGGAATGATTTTTGAAGCTTATGGATTCTTCCTATTGTTCAGGTATATTGATATTTGTATATTATTTTATTTAATTTAACAACTTTTATGAATGTTCAAAAATATATATAAACTTCTTGACAGTAGGTACTCACTACAGATCAGACAAGGGAATTAAAGCAAAATTAAACGATTTTTTTAACACTGTTATGAACCTATTTCCCGTTTTTTTTACTGAATTTATTACTTTTTGTTCTGTTCTAATATTATTTTTATGGTGCCATGTAGATACAGATTAACATCTTTAAATGTTTTGTAGTGGTTTTTTCCCAGTTGCCATAAACTTTTTGAGAAGGGTACCACTATTAGGAACAATTTTAAATATGCCTGGCATTAGTAAAGTAAGTATTTTAACACCTTATTTTTATTTTTGGTTTGAATCAAATGGCTATAATTTTATTGATTTTAAAAATGTCTTAAAATTTTTTACTTTTACTGAAATCCTCAAAACGTATAATTATGTGGCTTATATAAACCAATATAATATCTAATTAAATATGCAAGTAAAGATAATTAGGCACAATATTTAAAGAAATAGAGTTGTTTTTAGTCAGCCATCATTTTATGACATATTCATGGTTATTTTCAACAAAAAATCATAGTTGCTCTTCATCGAGAAGGTCACAGCTGACTTAAACCATTTCATAATAGGTTTTTAATTAACTGGTAGTGCATAATATTTTTGGCTTAAAAAGGACAATATGCCTCTATTGCCAAACTTGTACCCAAACAACCAAACTGGTTTGTTACAGATCTAATGGCAATTTTGTACTGTACTATTTTCGACTTTCGCTATATTTTTTGGAACGAATCAAAATATATATTTTCAGTAGAATTAAAAAATTTTACCAAAAGAAAGATTTGAACTAAAAATAGACCTGCTCCATGGATGTAGAGTTTTTCTAAATGGAAGTCTCATATGTTAGGCTAGATTTACATGGGGCAATTTATTTGTGAATTAATTCTTGAATTTCTTCATGAATTAGCATTTGCATTACATGAGCCAAGAACTTCATGAGTTTTTTGACAATTCATCAGCGTCACCAACCATCAACAAAATAATATTTACGTTATACTCGGGTTATACTGTATAAATTTATTTTTTTTGTATGTCATTAACAAATTATTAATTATTATTACACATAGTTAATATATACCATTTGACACAAATGTTATTTTTAACCTCACATTTTTTAAATTTTTGTGAAATCCCGAAATCCATTGGAAATCGTTTCGAAATGCCGAAATCCATTCCTAATCTTGAAATCACATCCGAAATCCTATTCGATTCTCGAAATCCTTAGTGGTATCGCGTCGAAATTCTTGAACATGCACACTTTCCGGTTTTTAATTTTTTTTCTTCTGATAATATAAAAATTATTCCTTATTTTTTTTTTTTTGGTAATTATTGGTATTAGCGTCTATATTGCTTTTCGGATTACTCTTGCATACCCCCTATTTTTGGGTCGTAGAACAGGAATCCAAAGTTTTCTTTTAGATTTTCACTTTTCCATCAGTTACTAAAATTACCACCGAGCTTGAAAAAATTTGGCATCATAGTAGATTTTGGAATGCTTATCACGAATCTGAACTCGATTCGATCGGGCCACGTTTTGTTCTCGAGATATCCATCCTCAAATTTGAAAACCATTTTATCCTGATTTCCCCTTCTTTTAATTAAAACCAACACATTTTCAGCACTTTCTTAATCATTTAAACGTATAGTGATTCAAATGTGGTGATTTAAATTAAAATTAAGAAGAAACCGTGACGAAGCTGTTTTGAAATTTGAGGATGAATATCTCCAAAATGAAACGTCGCGTCGCCCAATCGAATTGACTCAGATTTGTGGTGGGCGTTCCAAAATCTACCAGAATGCCACATACATTAATCGTGAAAATATGGTTTTGAACTCTGAAGATAATTATCTTGAGAACGAAACGTCACCCGATCGAATTGACTTCAGATTCATTATGAACTTCTCAAAATCTACCATGATCCAAATTTGGTCAAGATCTATTTTTCTGGAAAACCGACAAAAAAACCTTAGATTCGTGTTCTACGATCTACGACCCAAAAATAGGAGGTATGCATAAAATTTTCGAAAAAAACGGTCCACACGCTAATTGCAATAATTACCTTTTTGTTATACTTATTCAACTTTATTGAATATAAAATTCCTCTTTATTGTATATCGATTTTAATTGGGTGGGTTAGTTAGTTTTTAATCATTGAGCATGCCTAAATACAGGGTGTCCGGAAATACCGTTCGAATAATTTTAGGAGTGATTCTACATAAGAAAACATGAAAATTTTTTCATATGAACATGGGTCCGAAAATGCATAGTTTCTTTTTATAAAAAAATCAGTTTTTTGTTAATATCTTAAATACGATTTTTCTGATTTTGTTGAAATTTGGCAGTGTTATCTGTAGTAATAAGGGGCTCATTAATCCTTAATTAGATTAAAAATATAAAGTCCAGTGGCATCCCGGGGGGCATCATACCGAATATTATTGACAAAAAAAGTGTGCGCCACTGACTTTTTCAGATATGTTATATTTTTTTGGTATTAAGCAACTAAAAATACAATATTTTTGATTCTCGAGTTGTTTTACTATCTTGCTCCGTTTTCGATGAAAAAAGTAAAAACCGATTTATTACATTTCCAAACTTTTTTT
>MU188257.1:0-14483 GCA_016904865.1 Pissodes strobi | reverse complement strand
GGCGTCCCGGGGGCATCATACCGAATATTATTGGCAAAGAAATGTGTGCCACTGACTCTTTTAAACACTTTATATTTTTTTCGTATTAAGCAACTAAAAATACAACATTTTTATTTCTTGACTTGTTTTCGTATCTTGCTTCGTTTTCGAAAAAAGAAATAAAACCAGTTTATTCAGCGTTTGATGTAGAATTTGGTGCCATAAAGAAATGTAATAAACTGTTTTTTTTTTCTCGAAAACGAAGCAAGATACGAAAATAATTCAAGAAACAAAAATGTTGTATTTTTAGTTACTTACTACGAAAAAAATATAAAATGTTTAAAAGAGTCAGTGGCGCACATTTCTTTGTCGATAATATTCGGTATGATGCCCCCAGGGACTCCACTGGACATTATATTTCTAATTTAATTAAGGCTAAATGAGCCGCCTATTACTACAGATAACCCTATTAAATTTCAACAAAATCGGTAGAAGCATATTTAAGATATAAATAAAAATATCGTGTGTTTGGAAATGTAATAAACCGGTTTTTACTTTTTTTTATCGAAAACGAAGCAAGATACGAAAACAACTCAAGAATAAAAAATATTGTATTTTTAGTTGCTTAACACGAAAAAAATATAAAATTTTTGAGAAAGTCAGTGGCGCACACTTTTTTCTCAATAATATTCGGTATGATGCCCCCCGAGACGCCACTGGACTTTATATTTTTAATCTAAATATAGCTAAATGAGCCCCTTATTACTACAGATAACACTGCCAAATTTGAACAAAATCAGTAAAATCATATTTAAGATATTAACAAAAAAACTGATTTTTTATAAAAAGTTTGACACCCTGTATCTTGGAAACTATGCATTTTCGCACCCATGTTCATATGAAAAAATGTTCATGTTTTCTTATGTAGAATCACTCCTAAAATTATTCAAACGGTATTTGCGGACACCCTGTATAACTAGATCCAATACATTTTTTAAAACATTCACTACCGGCCAATAGGCTGGCTCAATGCCAATTCCGAAATTGATCCGAATGCATTTAGAAATCTCGAAATCCCTTAAAAATGGTCGAAATCCCTGCGAGTTCCGAAATCGATGTACAAACTTTGGCGAGGGAGTGGTGAATCCCACAAAATCAGTTTCGAATGCAGTTCGGGACATTGTTCACAGAACTTTAAAAATTGATAAATTTATATTCAATTCGGCATATAACAGTTGCATAGAAAGAACTTCACTTTAATGTTTGTCCCAAATTGTAACGGTACAACGACCCTAACTTATTTTAAAAAATTTACATCAGGCTTATTTAATCAAGAGACAACACTCATCACTCAGCTATAGAAAATATAAAACCTTTAAATATCAATGAAGGAGTTCGATTCATGTTTGGTGTGGTGTCATAAATAATAGGATTCTAGAACCAGAAGATCGAGAAATTTGGGCGGCATTTTTTGAATGAGGCAAAAAATATGTTCTTTATCTAGGCATGCTATTATAATTATTGGTCATTTGATTCAACCATATGTTTTGTTTAATAATTTTGAATTATCCGTGTCTATTTTCCAGATAGTTGATAAATTGGCTGGAGACTCCAACCGGACAACGGTCTAATTAATGTGTATAAATGTCATATATAAAAGTGTTTTTATTTTTATATATACTTATATTTTAAGCGGAATTTAATTTAATTTTTCATACATGTACATATTTTTCTCTATTAAATACAAAAATAAAGCATTAGTATTTTACATGTAATAAGTATGTTTCTTAAAATATGTTCTACAAATATACGTTTCTACACAGTATTTTCCTTTAATGTGTCCGAATTGGGTACTACATTCGGTATTAGTACCTCGGCAAAATAGTCAGTCGTTTAATCAGTTATAAACAGTTTTTTTTTAAATTTCCATTAATTTTCTTTAGTTTTTGTATGGCAAAATAGCCAGAATGAAAACTAATAAAATACTGCCAAAAACTAACCCAAGTAAAGTATATATAACCAAAACGAATTAAATGTAACTGAAGCGAACTCAAATTCAATCAACCAAATATGATCTATGCTAAACAAATGTTACGAAATTTAATGGAAAAAATCGGATAAACGAAATAAAATTAAATGTAATCATTGCGTGTTTTGTCTATGCCTATAAATTAGATGTTTTTTCAAACCTCGCTCTAGCGGGCTTTAACACATGCCCCGACCCACTTCCATATTTCCGTTTCAAAAAGTACCTATATATAATTTTTAGTGCCTTTGTCGTTTCACCCAAAAACGTGGTTTTTTTTTCCAAAAAATTTAGTTTCCCCACCACAGTCTTATTGAAATGTTCAATATAGAACCACTTTGCTCATTGTCCCAGGGTATAAATAGCACAAGTGCTAATTACGTGACCCTAACGATGTGTTCATAGGCTGACGCTCCTAGGAAAGAACACATACGGAAAGTGTCTTTTCCGCCCCCGACGGCTTGACTGAACTTCGCACTCGTTAGGTAAAAAACAATTTTTATTAAGTCTATGTAATACCTATAGCAGTCACAACATATATGTTTTTAGTAAGATATATAATATTTATTATAAGCTAATACTTAATATATTTTTAGCAGGCGCGGCTCGTGTGTTTATTAGAAAGTGGGTCAAATCTAGGTGGACAGAGGAACATGCTAGAATAGCGCCGAAGGCGAAACATTTTCGGGGTCTTTTACATTTTTTCTTTACAAAAAATAACCAAATATATTTATAGGTAATGTTTGTTCAAACCAACTGCAATGTTACGGCATCAATGGCACCAAGTGTATTCTTATGAGATTTTCTAGTGGCGTCATTATTACGAAACATTATACCTGCTCTGAACAAACTATGAGTAATTATAAATAAAACTAAAATACTTAATAATATTCTTAAGATAACTCTCTCACCATTTATGTAGCTATGTGCTTGTTAATCAAATCGATTCTTCTATCCTTCATATAAGTGTTTCCACACAATGCGTATGTCGAAATCAGCCAATTAATATTAGTTTTTCTTTGTCTAACCCGTAACGCAAATGTCTTGCAATATAATACTTGCTTCCTCGGAGCGATTCGAGTGTGTTTTCATAAAGACCAGGCAGCATGCGAACCTGCGAGCGCCAAAAGCACTATCATTGGCGGGCCGTCGACAATTTCGTCAACTATGTGTCTCTTTTTAACGCCTTAGAAAGCGCGTATCTACGCGCTCCGTCTTAGTTTCGGTTCTCTAATTGCCGTAAAAAGCCATATGGTGAATTTAAAATACGGCCGGGCATCCAACATCAAATGGAGAAATTGGGGAGTTTTCGCATGAAAATGCATCCGCACTTTTTTAAGAATCCGCTGATAGTTAAAAGAAAACAAACTTAAATTAAAATTAGGTGGGTCATTGACCAAATGATCTTACTGAGAAGCCGCGCCTGATTTTTAGTCTCATTGCGGCTATGCGATATTTGTTGGGTCTCTAACCTTGTCTTGGTTATATTGTATAATTTAACTTCATTGAGGCCCTGTTGCCTTTTATGCATTTAATGCTGTGCTAACGCCTCTTCCTCTACCTCAAAGCAGCCTCTGTGCAAATGTGAGCGACTTAAGCGATGATGACAGTGGCGTAGCTAGAAACGTCGGCGCCGGGTGGCAAATCTCTCCGCAAATCAAAGCTATATTTTGTGTAATAGGCAAATTAATCAAAAAATAATACCTCATAACATTAAACGCATATTTTTTTATCTACAGGAATATAAAATATATAAACGGCAAGCAACCAACTGGTACATACCTATGTTGTAGATTCGATCTTGGTCGATTTTCTAAACAAACAGAGTACATATCCTCATAGGCACTATAAATTACCATAGGGGCTACTTCTAAAGTGAATTTGTAAATAACACAAAAACCTTTAGCATCATATGAATATTTTAATAAGTTATTTTACCTGAAAACAACTTGAAGCTCATAAATAAACAAATATAAACATTGCATTATTGTTTATTGTTAGTGCTATGATATGGGCAATATCTGTCGGTGCTAGGTATCGACCTTGCACAATATCAGAAGAATAATACCTTCAAAAACTAAATTTCTTTGACAATATACCCTAAACGAAGAAAAAAGCCACTTAAATAAAATATAATATTTAATATTGAGTAGATTGCTGTAGTTTGAACTCCAATCTTAATTCTGGAACATGCCTGTCCATATTATTTAATTTAGTTTGAAATTTTGTCTAGTTTTTAAAGTTTTCTAAATTTTGTAGAATAAATATCTGGCATAGATGTAGTAAATTCTAATTTTAATGCATATCTCTACCTATATCTTGTGTCATGTGTACTTTTTTCGCCCAATTCCCCCGTCGCGGATTATTTAGTAATTTGGATCGTTTTGGAATTTGTTCATTTAAGTTCCGGGTCTTGTGACATATAGGTATCAAAATGGGAGGATCCCCCACATTTGAGCCGAAAAAAAGCCCCCAAATTTCGAGTTTTGAGGTTAATTGACGTAGAACGGACAAAGCGCCTCTCCTACTTTCCCAGATGAAACGTGAAAATAAAAAAAAAATTGTAATCGGCGCCAAAGGCCTGGTACAGTGTTGTCAAAACGCCGTTTACTTTTCGGCTTTTTAGAGAGTGATTGTGAACGAGTGTGTGGCTGAGTGACGCGGGCAACGATTACTATAGCTTCTTACTTTTGCCAGAGATGGTCGGGAGCCTTTTACTTATAGGCTTGTGAGAGAGTGAATTGCCGGAGCTAGCCGGGAGTCATAAATACCTTTTACTTGTAGGTTCAAGACTACTACGACGAGATGTGGCAATGGCAGAGTACCACAAATGTTGTTTGAGAGAGAGAATCTTGAGATATTAGGAGTTCTCAACACGTGAAATTATATGGCATGGCCGCCGGCCATGTTACCGGGAGCGCGCACACAGCGCGTCTTGCTTGTTTGGGGTCGAGAAGCTACTCTTTTCCAGAACGCCAGAACTAGATCAACTAGAACGCGTTGTCTCCTCCCCTTTTGGCGGGAGAATTTACATTACTCCGGAAGTATTTCTTCCATAAAGGGCAAATAACGTAAATACAGACAAGTTATATAAAACTTAACATCAGCGATTGTCTAGAATAAACTTATGAATTTTAACACAAATCTGGTCGAAATACGTTAACTGGTGTTTATAAAATTCGATTACTATAGATCGGAATTTTAGAGAAGCTAAACTGATTGTTTCCGTTTTCGCTGTGAAAGCACAGTAATTGGCCGAATGCGTTTCTGCTTGTAGTTCGATGCAGGACGGCTTCTGTCGAACTTGCCGATTAACTTAAAGAAAACTGTTTTCTTGTATCATGCTGAGCATTTTAAGATCATTTGCACAAATAGAGTACTATGCAAAAATCGACCTCTCCTATTGGCCGATCCATCACTTAATACAATATGTCTTCGTGATGCAATCACTTTGTGGCAAGAGCTCTCGTGGTTGAGAGGTTTAGGTGGCTGTGTCTCACCTGGACGGCCCGGGTTCAAACCCCGTTGCTTTTTTTATTTTTTTAAAATTTAGTAAATTTAATTAAACATTAGAGAGTGTTTCTTCGGTTTTCAATCGACGCAAATTGATCAATTATTTGACCAAAGTATTTTTTTGGGCAAATTCATTTTCTATTCTTAGTTAGTATTGCTAGGCTATTTATCCTTTCTGGCTAATGGTACTTCTTAAATACGAATCTCTGAAACACATACTTTATATGACCGAGATTATCGGAATTTTGGTCTTTGAAGTCGCCTGCCGCCTTACGCAGCTTTTTTACAAATTTGCATGTACCACATCTTTTTCATTCCACGTAGAATAAATAATAAATACCGTGACACAAAATGTATTAGTTGGATAACAAGTTTAATAAATACATATTTCGGTCTTTGATCTTTGATTATATTATAATTTAATTAATTTTTAAACTCAGTTAAGCTCATGAGCATTGTTAGCATTAGCATTTATTTATAAAGTCGCAGTGGCGCCTAATTTCTCTTGGCGCCGTGGGGCGTTGCCCCCAGGCCCACCCAGTAGCTACGCCACTGAATGATGAGTCCTCAAAGTAATCAACAACATTCTGAACTTTTACCGGAAAAATGCCATTCAGTGGTTCAAAGGTTTGTAGCACATCTTCTTCTGGTACAAATACCAGTGCTGGTATATTTAGCGTTAACGCAGAGTCCGCATCTCTCTCAAACCTTGCTTTAAGTCCAGTCTTGAATGTTGTGAAAAGTAGAACAAGCAACCTCGATGTCTCGCTTGTGGAAGTGCCTTTTTTCAAGCATTAGTCAATGCACATATTGTTTCTGATAATAATGAAAGTTCTAGCATTTTCAATTGCTTTAAAAGCTCTATACATGCAATCTCAGTCTTATGAGAAAGCAACGTGACACCACAGTTTATGTCGTGCGTAAACTGTGGTGACACTTTGTCTCAATCCGTGTATAGTATACAGTTGATAAAATATAAGGAAGCTGTTTTAAATGTTCCATCGGAATGAGCCAGTAATGTGGAAAATATCAATATACATCCTGTGGTTGACCAGAATTAAATAGTAAAAACTTTTTTAATTGGCAACCCAGCGGGTGCTAACATCGCAAAATCAGCCTCCCAGAAGCTTGGTGCGGTATTTCGCAACAAAAAAACTGTATACACCGCAGTAGTTGCTCTTACTCTGCAAAGCGCAAATAAGAACTTGCTTAGAATATTACTCACATCTGGGATGCCGCACCAAAGCACACCCTAAAGCTGCTGGATTCCATTCAGACGAGAGCTGTGCGTCTTGTCGGCAACCCGGAATCTGGATATACTTTCACGACAGATGTTCTCAGGATTTGGCCCGCCTCATCCCGCCCCTGGGTACGCCTGTCAGACAGTCATAACAGGCGGCAAGAGCGCACCAGGTCGTCGTACAACTGGAAACACTTAGAACATCGCTTTACAAGAACTCCTTTGCCTGGCGCACTGCATTACTGTGGAACTTACTCCCAGGACATCTGTTTCCCCCTAAAACTATTCAAGAACCGTGTCAATCAACATCTTCGCACACACACCGCTCGTCGAGCGCCGTAGGATCTCCGTTTAGTGTGTGTGCCACTACCATTAATCTTTTTTTGGGTCCATGACCTGCTACTCAGATTGAACACTGCCAGCATCATGATTTCACAACCTGGCAGAAGTTGACCCAGTAAAATCTGTCTCGGATATTATCAGTCCTTTTGGCCACTTCGAGGTGAGCACCAGACTTTCCATTATAAACCTCTTCCAGGATCTCCGATGCCTTCTTCCCTGGTACGACTAACTGTGTTTTTACTACTTTTCCATCGGCGCTTTCTCAGTCTCCTTTAAACTACCAGGGCCCATAGAGTTTTAAAAATAAGTCCCTTAGTTAAAATATCTCCCCAGCTTGGCCTTGGTTGATGTTCTACTTTAGCCTTTAGCAGTAATGCTATTTCACTACCCTCAAGCTGGTTTTTTCTAAGTTGCTCTGTGGTCCACTGCTGATCAACCTCAAGCTTGATTTGCCTAATGGGAGTGATTCTTTCTCGTTAATCTATTCTTTGGCAATGTTTACAATTATCCTCGCATGTTCTTCTGGAAAAAGCATCTGCTTTATTATGCAATCTTCCTGCCTTTTACTTAACCCGAAAGTTATATTGTTGTAACTTTTCCTGACTGGACTTTGAGCTTCTAGCGTCTCTGGATAGTGATGTAGATCGTAGTTGTATTCAACAGTTTCTTTTGAAATGACGAGTTCTGCCACATTTATAGCAGCGATTTGAAATATTTCATTTACGTAGCCTATCTTCTAGTAGCTTTCGAAATATCCCTCTAGCCTGAACAACTTCGGTTAAGTTCTTCAAAATTTCGGCCATTCTGTTTATTCACAGCTATTTGCCCGAAGGATACGACCGGTTTTTGGCTCTAAGCAAAGCTTCACTGCTGTTTTTGGATCTCTGATACCATCCTTGAAATATGGGATAGCAAGTTCCTCTTATTCTGTTGCTCCCGGGTAGGCCAATCAAATGAGAATCTAACGTCTGCCTCAAACTCTTGCAGGTATTCATCAGGTTTCTCATGTGGGGTCTTGACTTTGACATATAGGGGTTGGCGCTGCTACGAGGCAATTTGCCAGCATCCACCCCCGTCCGGGCTTAGTTAGAGCTCAGGCGAAGCTCCGAGATAGGTTAAGCCCTGTTGGCCGGAGGCGCTATTTGGTAGAATCCCCAGTATATCGAGTATGTACTCCTGGGGCCTCTTGACTTTTGCAATTCTCCGAAATCTTCATAACGGCACAGATAAAAATGGTCCCACGGGAACATCCGGTTCCCCCGGCCTGGGTCCCGGCGTGAATGGGTACTTTCACTGGCTAAAAATTATGAAAAGGCACGATTGCTACGTGTCACCCAATATGGCGACTAAAGAGCCGCGACCCGACACGTGTTGACTCGACCGAGAACGAAGCGGAAGTCGATGTCGGGATTTGTGTGTGATATATTTGTCTCCTGTGTTCCATCCCGGTGTACCCAGACGTTTGTGTGGCGAATACCCTCTCGGCGTGTCCTGGATTTATTTGTAACTTCTGCTTGTAGATTCCCTCCTTTCTTTTTGACGTTTCCTACTTTTTGTAAATTTCCAAACTTCGTTTTGCACACTGTCTACTTCTTTTTCAAACTTCTCATTTTGCCTCTTGATTATTTTCTGTAATTTTCCTTGCTCACCTACAATTACAGGCTATCTCCATTTTTGAAGTCTATCCTGTCCTAACTGCCTTTTATCTTCTTGGTCTTGTAAAATTTTCGGAAACCGGTGCCTTTTACCTTCTTGGGATTGGATAATTTTCTGAAGCCGGTCTTGTCCTATTTTACGTTTTACTTCTTAGTATAGTAAAATTTTCTGAAGCTGATCTATTATCCTATCAGTATTTAGATTTTCCATGAAATCGGCCCACATTTTCTTTATATGCCTGTGTTTGACCAGAGAATATTCTTGTCGAAAATTCAGTACCGTAGAACGGGGTTATTCTAGATTTTTTCTTTTGAAGTTTTCATAAACAGTATGCGAATTTAATCGTTTTTCTAGGCGAATTTAGATAACCCCACGTACCAGCAACTATTTCCATGCAAGAACTAGGACCCTCCCTTTTTAGGGGGTCCTAAAAAATTGTTTAAGGCTTGTCCAGTTGAAGGCACATCAGTAGCTGAAATACTCTTTCCGGGTTCTACTGTTACATTTTTCCTCCTCTGCTTTTCCAGTGGTGCTGACTCTGGACCATAACGCATTTCTTTTAACATGTCTAGCACAATACTCGAAACAGTAGATGAAGCACTTTCATCAGCGGTTGCTTCTGGAGGTAATCTTTGCCTTGGCTTTTCAGGATCAAACGGGTATAGACCAGTTTTTCGGAATCCTGACATCAGATTTTCCGAAGCTTTATTGTTCATCTAATTTTTGCCGAAGTTCATTTAGAAGCTGTGGAAATACGTGTTTTGATAATGTTGGCATTTTACGCCCTCCAGTTTTTTTTTCAGTCGGTAAGTATTTCTCGCCAGTATTTCTTCAGGGGAGCGTAAAATGCCACATCAAGGGGCTGCATCAGATGAGTGGAGTTAGGGGGCAGGCAAACAAAAGATATGTTCATTTCCTGGATTTCTGGCATGTTTTAATACGTCCGGTGAGAAATGCGATGAAAGATTGTCTCCAACTAAAATCTGCAACAAAATATTGTCATTACAATTACTTATCTTATGTACATTTAAAAGAAAACCAAACCTTAGCTCCATCTTTGTTTCGAAAATAAGGAACAATAATGTTATAAAACAAGTTTTCAAAACGCGCTATCAAATCATCCGCTACGGGAACGACTGTAACGTGCTCCTTACCCTTGCGTCCAACTATCCCACAGATGATCTGCTTTGTAAACTGTATATTCTGGTAAAAGATGTCCGTCCGCCGTACCAGCGTACATTATACTTCAGTCTTTGTGGAGTTTACTATTGTCTCCGGATATTTGGTCTCCCTTCTGAATATATATTTTTTTGAGCCTGGGGTTGCCTGTTAGATTCGTTCCGTTGTAATTTATGATCAGCGATGGATCTGCTGTTGTGAAAACATCACGGGCATTGTTAAAAAAATGTCTAAATCTTGTCTATTGACCATTGATCGTTTAGTAGAAATATTTGATGAAAAGCGATCCGATATTTTGTCCTTGTTCCTTTTTATGAAGTTGGTGGCCCAATCCGTGCCTGGTAATTTATTTTTTAGTCTTAGTTCGTTACGTCCTTTTTTATCAAGATAGGACTTAACTAGCAACCTTAAATCCATACGATCAAATGGAAAACCCCAGGAAGCAACCAGATTCAAATGATCTACAAATGCGTTTTTACAGAGCTGTCACCATCAGTGAGATTTAAATAATTTTTGTGATTTAAATACATTTTTTGATTTAAATACTTTGAGTTTAAATATTTTTTTCTGAAAGTGATTTTTAATTTATGATTTAAATCTTTCTGAAAAGTATCTTTGATTTTTGATTTAAAAATAGTATTTAAATCTTTCTAAAAGGATTTAAATCAGTAAAAAGATTTAAATCTTCAAAAAAATTTAAATCCTTAAACAGATTTAGATTTAAACCTTTAAAAAGAGTTTAACTATAATAAAATACAGCAATAAATGCATCCTAAGTGTTTTAGTTCTATGCTTATTTTGTATTTTGTAATGAAAAGCGTGTTACTTAATTTTCTTTTTTAAATATATATTGACTATATGGGACACTTTTTGTATTACTGATTTCTTAAAAATATATATTCCCGATAATTTCGATGAAAGTTTCTGCGTCATAAACAAACCCCTTACAAAATAATCAATCATCAATACCATAAAAAACCTAGCTAAAAGGAAAATAGTTTTTTTTTCTAGGAAAAATTCAAATCAAAAATTTAAAAAAAGATAATTGAAATAATAAGATTTTGTCAAATTTCAAGTTGATTTTATCAAAAAGTAATTGTCAAAAAAAAAATAAAACTTGTTTTTTAATGGGATTTTTGAAAATATTTAAATGCTGCTAGCATGCACATAATGAGCTATTTTGTATGTTGGATGTTGTTAGTGTTTTCATTTTAATTAATATTATCGGCTAACATAATAAGAAGTGCAATATTACCAATTAGGTGAATGCTAACGGCTTTTTAACATTCGACAATGTGTCAAAAATTCCATTAAAAAAAAACAAGGTTTAAATGACATTTTAATTTGGTTTTTGTATGTTATTTTGACGTACCTATTGAGGATTGCATTGGTTTTTAAAATTTAGATTGGGTGACGTCACACTTTTGCTTTTTTTCACTTAATTTATATAAATAACATTTTGATTACGCTCTAAGGTGTTTTCAATGGTACATAACGCAACGACGCCACTTCGTTGTACATAAGCAACCAAATGATTTCAATCTTTTTTACATTTTAGATCATTTTAGGAAGTATTTAAATATTTTCAAAAGATTTAGATTTTAAAAAATATCTAAATCTTTTGATAAGATTTAAATATTTCCTAAAATGATTTAAAATGTAAAAAAGATTTGAATATGAAAAAGATTTATTAGTTAAATCTTTCTGTATATAGAAAATGATCTTTAATTTAAATCGTTTGTCCAAATGAAAAGTATCTTTGATCTTTGATTTAAATCAATTTTTAAATGATCTTAAACAGCTCTGGCGTTTTATTCGTCAACAGATAAAAGGCAGGGTGTTCCTGCTACAGCAAGTGCTTTTCTTCTTATATCGTAAAGCTAACGTAGACTTTGGGACCCGATATTTTTCAGCTGCCTTTTCAAGGGTCATTATCTTTGCCTGAATCGCTCTGAATGCACGTTGCAAATTTTCTTCTGAGTAATTTATGTAAGGGTTATAATTTTTTCCTTTTCTCGAATGGCTGAAAGTTTTTATGTAGTTGCGAACCATTTTCCCTGAAACAAAAATATTATATTGGATTAAAAGTTAACCAGGATTAGTACTTATTTTGTGATTGCGCAGTCATTTTGAGCAACCGGCGTTATTTTAGCGATCCGGACGCTATTTTAGAAACCTGGGGTTATTTTGGATTATACAAAAAAAAATCATCTAAAATAGCCCCGGTTACCAAAATAGTCCATCAAACTTCTTGGGTTAATCTAATCCGTACAATTTTGCTTTTCAATAATCATAGCACATGTATCAATTATTCTAATTAAAACATACCTGGATTTACTTACTTCCGCAACAGCCTGCACAGTAGAAAGTTTGACCATATACAATTTCGCGCGCTTTTCTCACGTGTTTTTCGTCGTCCGGCAAGATTAAAGAACCAAACTGCAAGATGCTCCACATGTACTAAACTAATGAGCAAGGTCTAGTGAAGAACTCCTGAAACGCTGACGGTGCCGACATCGCATGTATAGACAGGATTGCCAGATTTACAATAAAAAACGTGATTTCCAAAATTACCCAGCATTTCTAAATTAGCCCCGTTCTACGGTACTTACTGTTTTTGGTACAATAAATTTGTGGTAATCACTACCTATTTCAAAACAGAATGTTATAAAACGTTCACAGGATCCACGAATCAAAACGGCTGTGTGGACGTACTTGTATCCTCGAAGAACGCACGTTCTTGTCCGACTCGGTTTTGCCATGCTGTTTAATTCTACCCATTGATGACAAGCAAATGTGATATTAAAAAATATACGTATTGGTGTTTTAGAATTAGTTGATCATATTAATATTTAATATTAATGTCTCCGAATATGTAGTAATAAACCACTAAAGTTAAACATGAAAAAATAAATATTATGTTTACGTTATGATTAATAAAATTTCTGATATTTCCAGGATGATTTTCAAAAGTTACCTCTTTAATGCTTATGCAATAATCAAATATATTCCACGAATTATAAGTAAAAGGTTTTATTAATATATATAACAATTATGCGTAGTTAGCTGTATAAAATTTAGGTAATAATACAAACATTTAAAACAAACAATAAATAAAACAAAAAAATACAATAATGGCACTTAGGATTAAACTTATTGCATTATTTACAAATCTAAAATCCGCATTAAATTAGATAAAGCAAACACGGCAGTTGTAAACGTGTTTGGTCTTTCATAATCCAGGCCCCAATTTGCTGTTCTTGTTGGTAAATCGAGATTTTCTAAAGAGCGAAACACTGAATTATTGTTCACTTTTTTTGATTTCATCACCATGTTGTGCTTGCGTTGAACTAGACAGTGAATTTTGCTGAATCTCTGCTGGATATTTGGTAATGCTAGGATAACCTGAAAAAAATTACTTATTTGAATGGTCAAATCCAAGGGGTTAGTTTCACTCACTAAAATTTGTACACCTACTGCATTTGACTGCATTGATTGCATAAATATGATAGTTAACTGCACCGACTTTACCTCCTGCATGGGACTGCATGAGAATGTAAATAAATATTCGAAAAAGCAGTGGACTGTAGTGTCCCATTTTTGTGCATATCGCTAATATTTCTCATAGTCGGAGAGCTTGTAACGTATTTATAGTGTTTGATTTAATGGGCAATTTTAGACGATTAAGGATAGATACATTGGGAACCGAGTTCTAAATATTATCGAATATTATACTCGTATAACCATTAAACTGTATACAACTAGGAAAAAATATACAGGGTCTCCTTCCATTTAAGAAAAACCTATATTTAGTCTATACAGGGTGCGCTTATCAAAACTTTACAAAACGGTTTTCAGGATTTAAAATGAAAATTTGGAAAACACTCGAAACCGTCGATTTCTGATTCTATGGGAACATTTGTTGTGAATATTTTCAACCTTGTCACTTCAACCCCTAGATGGGTGATGGGCACCTCTAAAATTCTAAATGGAAAAGGGAGTCGTCTGATCATCCACACCAACCACAGCTAATGGGCGCAGCGAGAGAAAACGCATATCCCTTCGGGGGCTCAACCAACTGAAACAAAAACTAACTTAAACTAACCCAAGTCATGCCTAAAATCAGTTCTAATTTAGCAGAAAAAGTTACTCGCGTTTTAAAATTTTTCAAATTTCATAATGTCTGTCACTTTTGTGCATTTCTATTGGTTTAATTAAGACCCATAACGGAGCTGTGGTGTGGATGTACTTTCGCTCGTCTGATACCTCATTTTAAAAAATTTTTGACCATTATTACAACTGCCGAGTTTAACGTCTCTAATAATCTTATTTCTGTTTATGACATCTAGTCTTTGGAAAAGTGTTACTTCTTCATTACTAATTAATTAACTATATGAGTTAGCGACTATTTTTACAAAGTTGGTAGATGTAATGAGGGTCAAAGTGCCTTCGAAATAAAGTATTACTTAATCAATGTAACTGGGGTGAGTTTTTAATATGGTACTGGAGATTGAGCAATACCAAATTTCGAAGGTCAGTTGACACCTC
>JAEQML010045197.1:0-65046 GCA_016904865.1 Pissodes strobi | reverse complement strand
GTTAACTAAGATAAGAATATTACTTCTAATCTCCTGGGAAGAACTCTAGCAAGATATAAATACAGATAAACTTATTATTATGGGAGATTTTAACTCTCACCATCATTTATCATGGATAAGAACATGGTGATTGTGAATGATGGTTCTTGTACATTGGTCCAGAATTCGAGTGCTAATTCTAGTGCCCTCGACTTAACAATAGTGAGCAGCTCATTAGTTGTTAACTGCTGTTGGAAGGTCATCCATGACTGCGACTTTTAAACTTAGAAATTTTAACAAAGCAAATTGGCAAGTTTACCGGGATAATATAATTCCTCTTAAGGAGTGTGGCATTTTTAAAAAAATAGAAAACCCTTAGTGGGATTGGGAGTGTTCTGAGTGGATTAAAGAGAGAAAAAAGTTTAAAAAAAGTCGCGTGTAGCACAGTACACGTGATAGAAGTGAATATTTCTTTACCGTTTCCATAAGAGAGAAAGAGAGAGTCATATACTTTATCTCTCTTGCGAGACGAAAATTTCAGTCCTTCTCGTGACGCGGCCTTGAAAAATCACTCACACTCATGCAGCCAAAGAAGTATTCACCTCAAAAATGTGTAGCTATTACAAAACGAAGACTCAAAGCAAGGAAAAAAGAAAAATTTAATTCTTTTTGTGAAACTTTAAATAGGCAATCAAACATCAGTTATGTTTGCAATAAGATTAAAAAACTCTCAAATAATAATGGTAAATCACGCAATTATAATGTTTCAGATGATATTAAGCAAGAAGTTCTTAAAATGATTTTACTGTTACAACCACCTTGCAACAGTGTTATGTCACCTTTTACTATGAAGAACTGAATAACTCATATACCACATATAAAAATTTGCCATTGAGGCAAAATCCATTCTACTTAACATGTATAACAAGTGTCTTTTCGAAGGACTATTGCCAGATTCATGGAAAAAATGTATTTATTATAGCTATTGTAAACCCATATAAAAATCTTTCCCTTTCGGAAAGTTATAGGCCTAAAATTTTATCGTTATGTGATTGTAAGATACTTGAAATAATGATAAAAAAAACCCGATTGGAATGGTTTTTAGAAAACCAAATCCAAATGAACAGTCAGGCTTTAGAAGGAGGAGAGGCATATATGATAACGTGGATTATCTCACTTCATTTCTTTTTGAAGCTTTTTGTCAAATCAGAATTATTGCAGGGTTTTTACACATCAAATCTACATATGACCACGTAAAGATAT
This sequence comes from Pissodes strobi, assembly GCA_016904865.1. Lineage (NCBI taxonomy): Eukaryota > Metazoa > Arthropoda > Insecta > Coleoptera > Curculionidae > Pissodes > Pissodes strobi. The sequence goes on along the minus strand of JAEQML010045197.1, from coordinate 63,804 downwards.
ATTATAAGTTAGATAATTTACAAATTTCTATTTTTAGAATTATAAAAAATAGGCTTTTGTAGAGCAGAAAAATGGATGGCAGCTTCATGGGGCCATTTTTGGCAACTAAAGGTCTCCCACAATGCTATACAAAATATATCTGGATACAGTAAGATTAATCGATCAGATATTAACCTGATGGCCATCAAGTTAAATAGAGCTTTGGAAAGTATAAACATTATTTTAAAGAATAATAAGCTGTCTCTTTCACTGACAAAATTTGAAGCTATGTGGTTTACTAAGGGTAAGCAAAAAAGTCAGCCACCAATTCTGCAACTGGAAAATTTAAACATTAATTATTATAAACGACAGGTTAAATACTTGGAGTTATACTTCAAGATCATTTAAAATGGGATTTACATATTGAGCATGTACTTAATAAGGGTAGAAAGCATTGAATGTTCTGCGGGCGGTTTGTAGGGTTTGGTGGGGGCAGACATCCATATATTGTTGACTATCATTGGAGCGCTGGTTAGGTCTTATTTGGATTTTGGTGCTATATTTATAAAACCAGTTAAGCAAAATTGCTTGAATAAAGTAGACACAATTTTTTTGAAAGCATAAGAATTTGTCTGGGTTGTATGAAATCAACCCCAAAGCCAGCGCTACTGGCGGAGGCATCAATTATGGATCTGGAACAGAGAAGAAGGATTTTAGCAAACAAATTCATTGCAAAATTTATAGCACTAGAAAAGCACCCCCTTATTAAAAATGCTGTTTGATGTTCGAAGAAAAATAATTACTTTAACAGCAGTCCTTGCTAATAATAATAATGTTCCATATTTGGTCTCGGCTTTACAAAACTATCTCCCTTATGTAAATAAGATATACAAAAGTGAAAATAGCCTTGTTAGTCGTATAAAATCAGGTGCTATAAGAGAGGCATGTCTTGTGTTATAGTCATGAATGTCGCTACGCCGCGCGCCGATCAATCAGATCCTGCCCCTCATGAATCCACAGTAAACATCTAAATATATAAACTGAGGGAAGTGTAATGATTTTTAGACTTACTTACTTAGTAGGTCTTGACATCTGCATGAATAGGTAAACCTTTTATTATTCAAATGGCCTTTCTCTGAAGACTTAAAAGCTTACCACAGTACGAAGAGTGTCCCCAGGCAAGAATCCCGTACGACAAGTGGGAGTGAAAAAGACCGAAATAGGCACGATAGGGATGTCTAATTTATGTAATGAGTGTGACTAAATGTATAACTCAAAAAATATTCAATAGAAAGAAGTTGCGTGTACCACAGTACACGTGATAAAAGTGAATACTTCTTTCCCGATTCCATTTCAAATATATAGTATATAGCGGATGCGATTCTAGAGAGTTCGGAGTTTTATTGATTCCATGTACTCATAGTCTAAGGCTATTCTGTTTCTGTGGTTGCCTATATTAAGTTGTGTTTTTTTTATTTGACGGTCGGAGCACTCGAAGTACTATCGCTCTCTATTCGGTAAAGGCGAGTCCAAAGAGACACAGACAGCTCAAGCTAAAAAGTGTACTTGGAATACTACGAGCGTCAAATCAAACGCGATGTGAACACCGACTTCCATGAGGTCGGTGGATGTGAATGACTCTCTCTCTTTCTCTCTAAAAATATACCTCATTTTTATCCTAATTGCTGCGACCGTTAGGTACACGGCCCTTTTGAGGACAACAAAAAGATACCTGCAGTTCTAAAACAACACGACACTGATTTGGTTAACTGCTACCATTCTAATACCTAAACAATGTTTACCATTGTTTCTTCTAATTTAATTAAAATACACAAGTGCATGTATGCTGAAGGTGTGATACCAATAGCCATTAGCCAGCTTTACGCAAATTTGGTAAAAGGAGTAATGGAGATCGGTGAGTAGTACACGTAGGGAACAGGCTCCGCTCTAGCAGTAAAATTCAAATCCCGGTCAACCATCCACATTTTAGAACTATCTCGAAGCATTCAACCAACATTCGCGTCTACATACCGCAATTTTGAGCCTTCACGCATGCGTACGTGCTATTTCATATATTTTCATTCTTTTTTCTTGATTTGGGGCATTTTCATGAGTTAGATTGGGCTAGTTTAGGTTGATTTTGTTCGGGTGCGCCCCCGAAACGAGCAAAGCGAGCGGACAACACCGAGCTGCTGTCAAATGCGCAGGTCTGAAGGTCGAAAATTTGCGGTAGGTAGACGCGAGTTCAACCAACCAAACATAGATAACAACCAACTAACAAAGGAATGCCCCTGGATATTGTATTACTCCACATCTACATAAAATAAAATGTTAGGAGGATCCGAATTGTGAGTGTGGAGAGGTAGACTCCCTCCAACATTTGATCCTGGAATGCCCATTCACTAATAAAAGTATTTATCAAGCATTGTCTAAACTGGGAATCACTAGCCCTTTCTCAATACCCACCCTCTTACAAACCAGGAATTTCGATGCCCAAAAGATCATTATTAATCATTTAAGGGAAAATAAATTGAACCTGTAAAATCACAATCGATAGTCGCGGAAATAAAAAAAAATCAAAATCAAAATATTAATTAATTCCTAAATGAATATTCCCCATGTTATCCAATTCCTAGACTTACATTTGTTGTTCTGTTTAATACTAACTCCTATCCTGTCCTAAAAAAAATAATGATAACAATAAATAAGTAAATAAACAAAATGAAATAATGGGTATGGGCCATGATACAATTTGTATCATGGGTATGGGCTACGCCCAGATGTGTGTTGGGCGCGCCCGAATAATTATATAACTTGGAGATGGCTGAATACTAACCGGTGAAAGCCACATTACGTAACGTAGAGAGAAGAAGAAGAAGACACTGATGACACAGCTTACCAAACAATCAGCTGGCCGACTCTCCTGTCAAAGTGAAAATAAAAATCTGACGTGACCGACGCCATTTCGGGTTAAAACACAGGGCCGGGATAAGGAGTATTCAATTTTAAATATACAGGATTGGAGTTTTGATATTATATCTTTTTTTTTTTAGTTTTATCGTTGATTGGATGCAATCAACGGTTTTAGTTAATTTTTATTTGAATATTTGTGTACCTACATTCTCGCTCAACCAAAAAAAAATAGATATCAACTTTTTGTTTTAAATATAGGTACCTATACTTAGTTTTTTCTTATATAAGATATTGTCTTAAGCGGGAAGAAAGGAAATATAAACCACTGAAATCATAGAAATATTGATTTATTTTACAAAAATAATTATTTAAGGTATAACATAGGTTTGTTATCAAATATGTATCTATATAAAATAAAATAACGGGCTCTCAAGAACAATAAGATGATCATTTTTTGAGGATTCCTCGAATGCTCTAAAAATCGTAGGTACTGCATTGTGGTTTAAACGACAAAACTGGCTGTTTGTAAACATTTTTGGCTCGAAATGGATACTGCAACGCCTGTAGTTCTGATAAAGTCTGTCACTGTCCATATTTAACAAGTCTTCTCTTTGACAAAAGAAAAGTAGTAGAATTTTCTTTGATTATACGTAAAAGTACACACCTCATGTATAAATGTAAAACAAGTTTTTGTAAGCGATTTAGAGGTACATGTATTTGAAGCTAATATTTAATATAATTTAAGGTTTGAAAAGTTATGGATATGAGCTTTAAATTATGTTATTTTGTACATGGTGGCCCTTTTAAGAGGCGCCTATACATTATCTCGAAAACTACGGGGGTTGCAAAAAAAAACTAAATACAAAAGTTGTTCCTAGTAAAATGATCTTTATTTATTTGGTTGTTTTTTTTTGTATTTTTTTAATTGTCACTTTTTTATATACAGGGTGGTCAAACAAAGTTCATTTTTTAATGAAACACCCTATATTTTATTACATTTTTGGATTCTACTTAAAATTCTCAGAATATTTGATGTAGAAATAGTACTTTCACAGCTATAAACAGTTGAAAATCGGTACTTTGGCTAAGTTTCACCTTGGTTGCAAGAAGACCATTAGAGATAAAGTAAAATTAATTTCACATTCCGAGGTACCAGATTTGGTACCCATCGTACCACCTGCCAGTTAGTACCGTCAGATAGCTCTTGAGAAGTTAAGATAGGAATGTGGAATTCAGTTTGCTCAATCTCTAATGGTATTCTTGATACCAGGGTGGAAAGTAACCAAAGTACCGATTTTCAATTGTTTATAGCTGTGAAAGTACTAACTCTAGAGGTATAACATCATACATCAAATACGCTTAGAATTTTAAATAGAATCCAAAAATGTAATAAAATATAGGGTGTTTCATTGAAAAAAATATAACTTTGTTTGATCACCCTATATATAAAAAAGTGTCGATTAAAAAATATAAAAAAATTAAGATTATTTTACTAGGAACAACTTTTGTATTTAATTTTCTTTGCAACCCCCGTGATTTTCGAGATAAGTTATAGGCCCCTCTTAAACGGGCCACCCTGTACAATAATTGTTTTTTACAGCCGTGCGCAAAATAACTAATTAGTAATTTCAAATGAAATCGCAAAATCGACGAACCAATCCTTATTTTATGCTCTAAAGCGTACATGGAAAAGAAAATTCTCACTTTTTCCGTCGAGTGTGCTATGGATAGTGATGGCAACCAAAAGTATAAATAAATGACAGTCGTGCATTTGTTACAATGGATGCTGGCACTCCTGCTCAATATGTCCGAATATAATATGCGAAAAATGACAAGTCATTTGAAAATTTCAGAATAAGTAGAGAGAAGAATGTGCATTTAATTTAAAAAAATGCGGCTATAGAAAAAGTTCTGTGTATTTTTTGAGCGCGAAGTAAGATTGCCATTTTCGAAAGGTTCACGCGCCCCGCGGTAATATTCTTCCTCAAGCGGCAATCCGTTACTTCACGCTCTAAAAACACAAATAACTACTAAAACAATTAATTTGTTTAAGGTAATTTGTAACATAATCTTCATTTTAGGATAAACAATATCATAGTAAGAAGTATTACATTCAAAATTACTTACATTCCAGTAAAAACAGCTATGCTTACATTAATGAAATATATTTCTAGGCTACAAAAGTACATCATTTTTAAGATGCTTGTCAAAAAAACTTACCTACTGCAGTTTTTAGCGGCAAAAACGAGTCCACCTCGCGGTTTATCTATTTCAATTATATACAAGCACAGATATTATAAAATAAGTAGTTTGTTCAAGAACGTATGTACACTGTTAATTACTGTAACTAGAAAATATATATACCTAAACTGAAACTACGACACTGGCTAACACAAACAACTCATCTGACACGACCACGAGCGACGAGCCAACACTGTCGAATTTGATAGATTTTAACCCAGAATGGCGGCCTGCGCGAGGAAATGCGCATATCGTTCAAATTTCAAGAGTTGGATAGCTGATTGTTTGGTAAGCTGTGCTGATGACACCATACAGTTGACAGTTCCGAGTTTTGACATTTTTGACAGTTTGACTTTGACTGCCGATCGAAATTCTTCGCTAGCTAAAACAAAACATGATTTTCTGGGGCTTTTAATGGAATTTCTCTCCGATTACGGTAAACCTAAACGAAATATTTAATTTATGATTGTTCACAATAACCGTAGATGCAATTATATGTAACTAGTAAAATATTACTATTTTATGTGACATTTCTGATATAAGAAGCCGAGTATTCAAGTAATTTATTTGGAGGTTATGGCTATGGCTAGTGGGTCAACACGGAGAATTTTGGTGGAAACGAAAAATTTATCCAAGGATCCACCCCCTGGGATTAGTGCTACACCAGATGATAATAACTGCAGGCAAGTATACTCACTCGAGCGGTATAATATGCAAACCTAAGAATTGTGGTTACAATAATATCTAATTTACATTTAGATCAAAGAAAAACTTGGGCTTGTTGGAAAACTTGAATTTGAGCATCTTAAAATAACAGTGTGTTTTTAAAATTATTATAAGCAAATAGCGTGGCGATTTTGATATCTAGGACTAGATCCAAGTTTTAGCTTGCATCTTACATAAGCAAAGCAGCAACCTTTCCATGTAAATTAGAATATGTCTATTCAGAATGTTTGTAGTGCATTTTTAAATAATTGTATACTTGAAAATAAAGGTCAAATGAATAATTTGTGTTCTGAAGAGAACTTTTTGGTTTCAACACATTTGTATAATTATGATTATTTCACATTTGAACCCTAAATGGAAACCAAGGAAAGCTAGTCTAATACTCAATCTAATAGAACTAATTAGCAGGCAATGAAAACAGTCCAATGATACATTGTGAATCTGAATGTACTGTAAACTATCACAATATATCTTTTAACTCCAGTTATTACACTTTTTTTTAATATCAATATCAACTGATTTCTTCTGCCATCTGTTAACAGTAAAGAGTAAAAACTAAAGTAGTACATTAACATAAATTATATAAGTAAAAAAAAATGTGTCATTCAATACACTACACAGGGAGCAAACATAGCTTTCCATTGTTGTCAAAATTTCTACCAAATTTTTACAGACAAGTTTGTATTTCCAGTGGAAAACTGCAGAGAATAAAAATTGTATATACAGTAACAACAATTTAAAATTAATTTAGGTGGTCCAAGAGCCGTGGTAGGTATAATACTTAATGTGAAAAAAGCAATTATATGATTGTTGATTCAGCTTATATTAGGCATAAATTTTAAATACATAACTTCCGTTGATTATGCCAATTTTAGTTTGATGTTCAATGTGTATCTTGATTTTGAGTTTCATGTTAGGGAAAAAAAAATCTGCTACCTTCTACTTTAAATTTTAAATGTCTCTAATCAAGCTTATGTTGGTTGAATTTCTTATCTATTTGAACTTGGACTATTGTAATTGTTTATTTCAAATATTTAATTTCTGAGTACAGCAAAAAAATCAGCAGCTGTGTGCATTGTGTGAATTGTGAATATATATTTCAATACAATGATTATATTTTTCAAGATAATATGTATCCTAAACATATAGATATAATGAACCATGCTGGTCACATACAAGAACTAGGTTTTATTTTTATACAACCTTTAGTAAATTCGACATTTATTTTCCAAAATAGTTTACTTTATCAAAGTCTAGTAGATTTTCCTCCCAATGGCAGATTAAATCTGCACATTTTTTATTTGCTAAGAACATATATTATAGATAATTATAATGATTAAGACAAGTGTGTACTGTTTAATAATATTGTATTGTAATAGCAAGGTTATTAATAAATACATTCAGTCAATAGGTTCGACCATGTGATTCCAATTTATATAGAAAACAGTATTTTAAAATACGAGTATCCCATTATGCTGGTAGCAAGGAAGGTTTTACATAACTTGTACCTCAGAAATATGATTAGATTTCACATATGTCCAACACCATACATCTAAGTTTGGAAATTCATTTCCCTTCCTGCCACAGAATTGCTAAATTCTGATATTTTTCATCTTAATGTACGTATGTACATTGTATTACAATATTGGCATGAATAAATAATCTGAATCTGAATCTATTATTAATAACCCCTTGCCACATTTGCAGACATATGTGAAGTCTGATTAATGGCAGCATAAACGGTTTAGTGTTAGCCCTCAGTGACTACGAGTTTGTGTGTAATGTAAACTAACTCAAACAATCTTATTTCCTTGAGGTAGCATGGAAAAACTTCCAAGCGAATGCTACCTATTATGCAAAATAAATTTGTCCATTTTATTCTATGTAGAAAAAAATTGTGTCAGTCACAGTTTATCAAATTAAGATCTCAGTAGTCTAAATAATATTTTTATATTTATTTCAGGTATTTTCATGTTGTAATGGCTGGCCCCGCTGGCTCACCATACGAAGGTGGATTATTCAAATTGGAATTATTTCTTCCTGAGAATTACCCACTATCTCCCCCGAATGTGCGATTTTTGACAAAAATTTATCACCCCAACATTGACAAGCTCGGTAGAATATGTTTAGACATTTTAAAAGATCAGTGGTCTCCAGCTCTACAAGTTCGTACTGTGCTACTTTCCATCCAAGCTTTATTAAGCAGTCCTAACCCAGATGACCCCCTAGCCAATGATGTAGCAAATATGTGGAAAACCCGGGAACATGATGCTGTGATGAAGGCAAAAGAATGGACCCGAATATTTGCAATGGAGTAACAATGCGTAGCAATAAGAGGTGTATGTTATGTCAGTGACAGACTGTGATAAACTTGTGTATTAGAAAAAATATGACTTCCCTTTTTCGAAGATACATTTTTGTATTTTTTTACGTACATCTCCCAACTAATTATTTATTGTTTATCCTATAAATAAAATAATACATAATTGAAACATTAACAATAACTTGTACAATGTAGAAATATAGCTTTTTATGAAATAAACAATTGCTGATACCTACATAGAGGTTTGGGCCTTTGATCAGTTAAACATCCGCGAACTTTAAGAAAGAGTCATTATGTATTATTATCATAGTATCAGTGTTATTTATTATTATTTTTCCCACATACAATCCACATTGTTCCAGTTGATAAGTGATAAATTTGAATTTGCTATCCTGTTCAGATATCTGACATTCATCACCATTAAATATATTATAATAATTATTGTGCCTTGTCCTATATTTTATATAAAGCTAAACAAAATACACGTTAAGCTAGTTAATTTTTTATTTATAACGTTAAAATTGCAGTACATCTTCCTTGCTTTAACAGAGTGGGAATTGATCTTGTGAGATGTTCAAAAACTCTGCTTTTATATACATTAATAAGGCGCATTCAGAATTCTGTGCCCTGTAATCGAACAGTTAGTAGAAATTACGTTTGACGTTATCTGAAGAACCAGTTGTTCTCTGATATTAGGCCTGCACAGTGTATTAGGCATACGGCGTATAACTCTTTCTCCTCATATTTTACCATATGTTTTCTGTTAAATAATTATTTAACAATAAAACAATATTTTAATTTTTATGCAAATTCACTTACATGGATGTTAGAACATATTATACATGTTTATTTTATGCAAAATCGCTGACACGAATAGTAGAACATCTGTACATTAAACATCTGCCCGTTCAACGATCGCTTCTTGTCATAGAAAGATAGGCGAGTTCGGCGCGGATGATGTGGAAGAGAGAAAAGAGCTTGGTTTCAATTGTGGACAGGCCTTTCTAGTTTCGATCGCCCGCCGTATTACACATTTTGTAACGTTCGGGTCGCCCTATCACACATTTTATAACGTTAGCCTCACCTTATACATATTTTATAAAGTCTGCGTAACTCGCCTAAAGAAGTTTCACTTCAGAAACTAGTTAATTGATAATTTATTGCAAGTAACTTCAGTTATACTTGATAAGAGACTGATAAAGCTGTAGTTATTATAATCATTTGATTCCCCTTTTTCAAGTGATACTTCTTTACGAGCGCTGGACTGGAGAGTAAGGTGGTGAATGCGTTACGAAATGTGTGACATAGCGAGGCTAACGGAAGTAGAGAACGAGATATGGCGTTGGTAAAGACAGAAGAGAGAGAGAGAGAGTTATGCGTCGTATATTATACCTTTATGTGTGTGGCTTGCAATACAAATGAAAAATCAACACAACTGTAACGTTGACGAAATCCTAACAAGTATTATTGAGGCAGCAGTACCGAAAACTAGAAAGATATTGTGCTATTTGATAAATGGCTCTTTTGAAAATGGGATTTTCCTATGAATGAAATTTTTGCAAACCAGCTTATAAATTATAGCTGTGGGAAAATTCCCTATAGAGGAAAATTCCAGTTATCAAATAACCCTCCTGCTTAAGATGACTATATGGCCAAATCATTATATAAAAAAGGTATGAAATTAATGGAAGTATGTGACTTTGCAAATATTGTTAAGGTAGGAGTACCGGAAACTAGAGAAATTTCTGTTATTTGATAAATGGCCTTTTTGAAAATGGGATTTTTTTATGGATGGAATTTTCGCGAAAAGGCTTATACCATATAGCTTATAAGCTGGTGAGAAAATTTCATACACTGGAAAATTACAATTATGAAACAACCCTCCTGCTCACGATGGGTCTCTGGTCAGTTCATTAAAAAAAAAAGTCTGAAATGGGAGGAAGTGTGTGAGTTTGGAATATAAAATGAAAAAGGTCACCGCAGTAACGTTGATGAAATTACCGGAAACTAGAGAGGGATTTTGTTATTTGATAAAAGGCCCTTTTGAAAATGGAATTTTCCCGTGAATGGAATTTTCGCGGACCAGCTTCAAAGTTATAAGCTGGTGGGAACATTCCATGCGCAGGAAAATTCCATTTATCACATAACATACCTGCCTCAGATGACTCTCTGTTCAAATCATTATATAAAAAAGGTCTGAAATTAGTGGAAGTGGCTGACTTTGCAAGTATTGTTAATTTGTCAAGGTATGAGTACCGGAAACTAGAAAAATGTCTGTTATTTGATAAATCATCTTTTTGAAACTGGGATTTTTCTATGGATGAAATTTTCGCGAACCGGCTTATACCATGGTTTCCCACTAGCTTATAAGCTTCCATATGAAATAACCCTCCTGCTCAAGAGGGGTCTCTGATCAATTCATTATATAAAAAAAGTCTGAAATGGGAGGAAGTATGTGAGTTTCGAATACAAAATAAAAAAGACACCGCAGTCGTAACGATGATGAAATACCGGAAACTACTGAGGTATTTTGATATTTGATAAATGGCCCTTTTGAAAATGGAATTTTATTGCTGTAGATGGAATTTTCGTGGACCAGCAAGTGGTAAATTCGATGCACAGGAAAATTCCTTTATCACATAACACACCTGCCTCGGACGACTCTCTGTTCAAATCATTGTATAAAAAAAGGTCTGAAATTAGTGGAAGTGTCTGACTTTGCAAGTGTTGTTTAGGTAGGAGTACCGGAAACTAGAGAGATTTCTGTTATGTGATAAATGGCCTTTTTGAAAATGGGATTTTCCTATGGATGGTTATACCATATATTTTCTCACCTGGTGAGAAAATTCCATACACAGGAAAATTACATTTATCAAATAACCCTCCTGCTTAAAGTATATGTCTCTGGTCAATTCATTATATAAAAAAAAAGTCTGAAATGGGAGGAAGTGTGTGTTTGGAATACAAAATGAAAAGTCATCGAAGTAACGTTGATGAAATTACCAGAAACTAGGGAGGTAATTTGTTATTTGATAAATGGCCCTTTTTAAAATGGAATTTTCCTGTGGATTGAATTTTCGCGGACCAGCTTTAAAGGTATAAGCAGATGAGAAAATTCCATTTATCACATAACACACCTGCCTCAGATGACTCTCTGTTCAAGTCATTGTATTATAAAAAAGGGCTGAAATTAGTATGGTGTGTGACTTTGCATTTTTAAGGTAGGAGTACCGGAAAGTAGAGATTTTTGTTATTTGATAAATTGCATTTTTGAGCATGAGGTTTTCCTATGGATGGAATTTTCGCGAACCGACTTATACCATATTTTCCCACCAGCTGGTGAGAAAATTCCATACTCAGAAAAATTACATTTGTCAAATAACCCTAGGCTCCTGCTTAAGATGGGTCTCTGGTCAATTCGTTATATATAAAAAAAAGTCTGAAATGGGAGGAAGTGTGTGAGTTTGGAATACAAAATGAAAAAAGTCACCGCAGTAACGTTGATGAAATTACCGGAAACTAGGGTGGTATTTTGTTATTTGATAAATGGCCCTTTTGAAAATGGAATTTTCCTGTGGATGGAATTTTCGCGGACCAGCTTTAAAGTTATAAGCTGGTGGGAAAAATCCATACACAGGAAAATTCCATTTATCACATCACATAACACACCTGCCTCAGATGACTCTCTGTTCAAATTTCATTATATAAAAAAGGTCTGAAATTAGTGGAAGTGTGTGATCTTGCAAGTTTTGTTAAGGTATGGGTATGAGTACCGGAAACTAGAGAGATTTCTGTTATTTGATAAATGGCCTTTTTGAAAATGGGATTTTTCTATGGATGTAATTTTCGCGACCCGGCTTGTACCATATTTTCCCACCAGCTTATAAGTTGGTGAGAAAATTCCATACACAGGAAAAATAAATTTCTCAATAACCCTCTTGCTCAAGATGGGTCTCTGGTCAATTCACTATATAAAAAAAGTCTGAAATAGGAGGAAATGTGTGAGTTTGGAATACAAAGTGAAAAAGTCGCAGTAACGATGATAAAATTAACGGAAACTAGGGGGTATTTTGGTATTTAATAAATGGCTCTTTTGAAAATGTTATTGTTAAAGTAGCAGGGCCGGAAAACGGGAGGTATTGTTATTGTTTGATTTGATAAATGGCTCTTCTGAGTTTTGAAAATGGAACTTTCGCGGACCAGCTTACCTTAAGCTGGTTGGAAAATTCCATATACAGAAAGAACGATTATTTGCTTTTTGTTTGTTTTCGAAATTGTTTGATCCGTTGATGTGTAGTCGTCTACACATCTTAAATATCTTTAATATTCCCAACCCAATCAAGAACATCGAGTTTATTTACCAGAGTAATTTTAGAGTACCTGGAATGTAATGATCTAGCTCTGAGATCTGTTTCGTTTTGTCGAAAACTTATTTTGTCTGTATATACTGATACACAATTATTTATTGAAAAACTGGAATTTTATGTAGATAGAATAAGAAATGAAAGTAAATTTTTTGATAAATTTTATAGACAACAAAAGTTATACCTATCTGAGATGAAGGTGAATTAGGGGAACAACACGAGGAAGTACCTATAGAAGATCCTATGATGTTCATTATTTTTGTGAATGATTTATATATATTTCATCGCAAATATACCAGATGACACAAATTCATTAGTCCAGGGAAAAGTATCTCTGAGTTGTTGATGAATGGTGATTTGTTTACAGTTTGTGGAACACATACTACATAATTTTAAATATGGAAAAGCCAAATATAATCCTTTTCCGTTTGAATTGATAGCAAATGTGAGAACTCTAAACGTAAATTATCCCATTCATCGATTAAAGCTGAAATTTGTTTTACGAAAGCTGTTTTTCATGAGTTTGTCGACCCTGAACATTTTCAGTCGATGCGTTTAAAGTCGGAATAATAGAATAATGTTTTGACTGACACCTGTATATCGCAGCAGGAGCAGCGACGTCGGAGCAGAATTCGATTTCGTGAACAGTAGACCACCGCACAACGGCAGCGCAAAACGCGGCGCTTTAGATGCTACATTGTCCGGATTTTGCAGTCCGGCGCCTCCGGGCAGTAATTTTTATTAAGTGTATTTGCCATCGATATATTTCATAATTGCAAGATAGTTTTAAAGTTTTGAGCATGTAGCTTTTTCTTCCTAGATGTATTTATTGTGTCCTCAATCGTCCATGTGAAAATCCCGATCAGGGAGATGAAATAAGAATACAAGCTCAAATGGTAAACCATTTATACTTTTTAGATACGTTTTGTTTTTATCATGCGTGAATGCGCTCTCTAATTTCGCATGTTAATGAGTCATTAATCTAAAATTTCTATGAGTATAGCGAATTATATGCATGTGTATAGTGGTTAGATAGTGGTTTTCATTTATTTTATCGATGACCACTGTTCCACTATAAGATAAAGATATCAACTTTAGCATGTTATTACGGACTTCCATATTAGTTGTTTTTAGGGCGCAATTTATGTTGAAAATTAAAAAACAAATCAATCTTGCATATTTTGACATTATTTACTAAATATTAAAAAAATATTCTATGTTGATTTTAAATTAATAGACTCGGGAGCATAGGAGCGTCGCGAGAGCTTCCTTATTGGAGGAGAAACATCAGACTCTCGAATTTTTTTCAATCAAAACTACCAGCAGGATTTTCGACAGGAAATACAGGTTTTAAGAATATATTAGATTTAAAAGTAGAGAACTAAAATTAATAGGACATCTCCTATTGCTTAGCGCATTTTTCTCAGTAAAATACCTACCTATCCGTTTCATTTATTAAGCTTTTCCCTCTTAATTTATGCTTTTTTTGCTTATACTAATTTTTTAGCATGATATTAACATGTTTATACATTTCAAAAATTCGTTTTACCAACTATTTTCTGGAAAAATTAATAATACAACACTGTCTTCTCTTTGTTAACCAAATTTGTAGTCAGCCTATATAATAGTTCTGGACATTGTTCCCTACGAATTACGTTTAAATGGATGCCAATGACACCACTCGTCGCTCTGATCAAATAATTTTGCATATTTTGATATTTTACTAAATATCAAAAAAGGATTGTGTGTTGATTTTAAATTATTAGACTTGGAAGCACACAGGAGCTTTGCGAGAGCTTCCTTATGGGAGGTCAAACATAACAAAATACAAACTGCTCATCAGGCTCACAATTTTTTTTCAACCCAGCAAAATTTTTCACATGAAATACAAATTTTAGAATAAATTAGTTTTAAAAGTAGAGAACTAAAATTAATAGGACATCTCCTATTGCTTATTTTAAGTGAATTTTTCCCAGTAAAATATCAGTTTCGTTTATTAAGCTTTTTCCTCTTAATTTATGCTTTTTTGCTTATACTATTTTTTAGCTTGACTTTAACATGTTTATATCTTTCAAAAATTCGTTTTACCAACTATTTTCTGTGAAATTAATAATACAAGACTGTCTTCCCTTTGTTAACCAAATTTGGGTTCAGCCTATATAGTTCTGGATATTGCTCCCTATAAATTACGTTTTTATGGATGCCAATGACATCACTCATCGCTCTGACCAAACAATTTTGCATATTCTGATTTTATTTATTAAATATCAAAAAAGGATTCTATGTTCATTTGAAACTATTAGACTCGGAAGCACAGGAGCTTCGCGAGAGCTTCCTTATTGGAGATCAAATATGACAAAATGCAAACTGCTCATCAGGCTCTCAATTTTTTTTTCAACCAAAAATGCCAGCAGGATTTCCACATGAAGTATAGGTTTTTTAATAAATTAGTGTTAAAAGTAGAGAACTAAAATATAGAACATCTACTATTGCTTAAATGAATTTTTCTCAGTAAAATATTCGTTTAATTTATTAAGCTTTTTTCTCTTAATTTTTTTTGCTTATACTATTTTTAGCTTGATATTAACATGTTTATATATTTCAAAACTCGTTTCACCAACTATTTTCTGTGAAATTAATAATACAAGACTGTCTTCCCTTTGTTAACCAAATTTGGGTTCAGCCTATATAGTTCTGGATATTGCTCCCTATAAATTACGTTTTTATGGATGCCAATGACATCACTCATCGCTCTGATCAAACAATATTGCATATTCTGATATTATTTATTAAATATCAAAAAAGGATTCTATGTTGATTTGAAACTATTATACTCGGAAGCACAGGAGCTTCGCGAGAGCTTCCTTATTGGAGATCAAACATGACAAAATGCAAACTGCTCATCAGGCTCTCAATTTTTTTTCAACCAAAAATGCCAGCAGGATTTCCACATGAAATACAGGTTTTTTAATAAATTAGTTTTAAAAGTAGAGAACTAAAATTAATAGAACATCTCCTATTGCTTAAATGGATTTTTTTCAGTAAAATATTCGTTTAATTTATTAAGCTTTTTTCTCTTAATTTTTTTTTTGCTTATACTATTTTTTAGCTTGATATTAACATATTTATATATTTCAAAATTGGTTTCACCAACTATTTTCTGTGAAATTAATAATACAAGACTGTCTTTCCTTTGTTAACCAAATTTGGGTTCACCCTATATAGTTCTGGATATTGCTCCCAATGAATTACGTTTTTATGGATGCCAATGATACCACTTACCGCTCTGATCAAATAATTTTGCATATTTTGATATTATTTATTAAATATCAAAAAAGGATTCTAGGTTGATTTGAAATTATTAGACTCGGAAGCACAGGAGCTTCGCGAGAGCTTCCTTATTGGAGATCAAATATAATAAAATGCAAACTGCTCATCAGGCTCTCAATTTTTTTTTTCAACCAAAAATGCTAGCAGGATTTTTCACAGGAGATACAGGTTTTAGAATATATTAGTTTTAAAAGTAGACAACTAAAATTAAACGAATTTTTCTCATTAAATATATCCGTTTCATTTATTAAGCTTTTTCCTCTTAATTTATGCTTTTTTGCTTATACTACTTTTTTAACTTGACAATAACATATTTATATCTCCCAAAAACTCGTTTCACCAACTATTTTCTGTTAATTAAAAATTAATAATACAAGTCTGTCTTCCCTTTCCTTTATTAACCAAATTTGGGTTAAGCCTATATAGTTCTGGATATTGCTCCCTATCAATTGCGTTTTTATGGATGCCAATGACACCACTCATCGCTCTGATCAAACAATTTTGATATTATTTACTAAATATCAAAAAAGGATTCTATGTTGTTTTGAAATAATTAGACTTGGAAGCAGAGGAGCTTCGCGAATGCTTCCTTATTGGAGGTTAAACATAACAAAATGCAAACTGTTCATCAGG
This sequence comes from Pissodes strobi, assembly GCA_016904865.1. Taxonomy (NCBI): domain Eukaryota; kingdom Metazoa; phylum Arthropoda; class Insecta; order Coleoptera; family Curculionidae; genus Pissodes; species Pissodes strobi. The sequence goes on along the minus strand of JAEQML010045197.1, from coordinate 47,295 downwards.
TTCTCAATTTTTTTCAACCAAAAATGCCAGCAGAATTTTCCACAGGAAATACAGGTTTTAGAATATATTAGTTTTAAAAGTAGAGAACTAAAATTAATAAGACTCTCCTACTGCTTAAGCGATTTTTTCTCAGTAAAATATCCGTTTCATTTATTAAGCTTTTTCCTCTTAATTTATCATTTTTTGCTTATACAAATATTTTAGGCTGACTTTAACATGTTTATATCTTTCAAAAAATCGTTTCACCACCTGTTTTCTGTGAAATTAATAATACAAGACAGTCTTCCCTTTGTTAACCAAATTTGGTTTCAGCCTATATATTTCTGGATATTGCTCCCTATGAATTACGTTTTTGGTGAACTTAAAGGGTTCGCTGCTAAAATAAAGCTGAAGATAACCAGTAATAGCAAGGCCTAAAATTTCACTTACCTTCACTAAATAGAAAAAGGCTCGGCAAGCAAATACAAAACTGAAAATTATTTCAGTCAACGTTAAATTGGAAAATCCGAAAGTCATCTATTTCTAAAATTGACAGCGATTTGTTTTTAAAACATCGGCCGTGTAATGCAAAAATTTGACATTTTCTTGACTATTAAATTGTTTAATTTATTGGTCAATAAATTGCCGAACGAATATCGAGTAAAACCAGCTTAAAATAAAAGGCGAGACTCCTAAATTGATTTTCATCATGTGCACTGCATATATTTGGTTGTTTCCTATCAAATTTCAGCTACCTCACTTATTTGTTTTTCATAGAGCGCCTTTTATCTAGGAGATGGTTGAAACGGTTAGTAGAAACCGAATCCCGCTATGCTATATTTAAACATGGCAAATAATACGCTTGTATGCAGATTGAATTATGATTATTGAATGACACCAGTAGTTTGAGAGCTTGTTCGAAATAACATTCTATTTATGACTATCAAGACAAGACAAGCAGATGATTATGATAGGCGTCATCAGTTTTGTGAAGATATGATGGGAAGTCGAGATGATATCCATGTATTTCCAAACAACATTCTTTTTTCTGACTAGGAAGCTCAGACTATTTAATTAAGTGCGTTTGTTAATCCCTATTTGATATTAATGTTCGAACATTTTATTATTTTTTTCAAATCGACCGATTAGTTGAACGGGTACAATTAAATGGCCATCAAGATCTCCAGACTTAATGCCCATGGACTATTGAAATATCAGTGTTTTAAAATACACTTAAAACGATACGCTTACTGATGGCTGTTATTGGTCACTAAACCATATATTTTCTTCCTTTTCATGCATAAACTGATGTTCACTTGAAACACATACACAAAATTTGTAATCTATTTTTTAAGGTATATATCTCAAAATTTTAAAAATGCGTGTGCTTATGTGGACCACACACCAGAAGTGAAACTTCATGCGTCCGAAACACAAACGGAGAATAGTCCACAGGCCTGCAGAGTGTATTGGGACAACTTATAACTAACTCTCTCTCCCCACATTTTACCACATGTTTTCTGTTGAATAAAAAATAATATTTTTTGAATGTTGCATCGGTTTTCATAAATAAAATAATATGTTTATTTTATGCCAATTCGGTGACATAACATTTAACCAGGCCCGTTTAACGATTGATTCTTGTCGAAGAAAGATAGGCGAGATGGTTATTCCATGCTTGGTTTGAATTGTGGGCAGGCCGGAGGAAAAATTCCCCTCACCGGGTAACTCTCTCCTTTTGGTTTTATCAACGCTATATTTCCCTCTCTACCTTCGATCGCCTCGCCGTATCACACATTTTGTAACTTTCGTAATGCGTTCACCAGCTTACTCTCCAGGTCGCGCCTAAAGAAGCTTCACATCAAAAAATAATTTTAATGCGATTTTCAAAACATTAGGACACATTTCATGGCCTATCGACTATCGGAGTGTTTCTAATATTGTGCATATTTTGTATACTATACTGGATAGTAAACAAATTTCTAAACATCTTACAAAATTCAATTTGTTCCGAAAATGTATGTACAAACAGTCAAAATGTAAAAAACAAAAAAATCTGTTTGACTAATGCCCCCTTCGTAGACATAACTCTACACTCTTAAGTAAAAAATTCGAATCCACAATATGAGGGTAGTTAAAAAATTGCAAAATAACATCACTCATCACTCTGATGAACTGTGTGTATTGATGGAAGGATCTGCTGTTAGAAATGTCGATCGAAACGAAAGGATACCAATCCATGACCATCAAGATCATCGGACTTAACGCCGGTGGACTTTTGGAACATTAGTGTTAAACCCCAGTTAAAATTGCGCACTTACTGGTGATCATTATTGGTTACTAAATCAGATATTTTTCATCATTTCCTTATATGTATGTCTACAAACATAATACCATAATTTGTTAATTAAATGGGTTTGTTCTTAATGTTCGAATATATTTAGATGACATTTTTTTCAAATCGATGGATTAGTCGAAGGGGTGCAATTCAATGGCAATCAAGATATCCGGGGCTTAAAGCCCATGAACTATTGGAATATCAGTGTTTATTGATGGCTGTTATTGGTCACAAAACCTTTTCTTATAAATATGAAGGGCATCTTCAAAGTTAGTTGCCAGTACATTATGCACCACTCTGATGAGCTGCAATCACCTGCGGTTTGAAGAGTCCATCGAAATAATCGAATGATCACCAAGAAAACCGGACTTAATGCCGCTGGACTCTTGGAACAGTGTTAAACCACAGTTAAAATTGTACATCTATTGGTTGGTGATCGTTATTGGGTACTAGATAAGATATTTTACATCATTTCCTTATATGCCTCTAAAATCAGTTGCCAAAATAATATGCTCATAACACCACTCTAAAGAGCTCTGTTAGTGAGTGCGCCTCTCGGTGCGCCTACAGGCTGAACAATGGTAAAAGCCAAATTAAGGCAAGGTTTTAATAAGAACATTCGTTTACTTTAAGAAAGAATATTGCTTAATTAGAAAATGCTTTTTTAGAATTCATCAATTATTACATTTCTAAGAAGCTGTCTGACCTCCGGAAATGGATAACGTTATTAAATGAAGAGAATCAAATGAACATAATATTATGGTATCAGCATTCACAGAATCTTATTAAAAAAATGTTCACAATTAGACAAAAATATTAGCATGAATAAATTTTAATTTCATAAGAAATATTAAATAATTGATATTTAAGTTTACGTTAATCGTTTATTCTGTATTAACTTTTGAAGCCTTCTGCAAACATGGCGCCACTGCTGTCAAATTTGAGACATAAAGATTTATTTATTTATAGTACACATGGCAAATGTAATAATATAAAAAAACACAGAAATACAAAACATAAGAAACAGAGTGGCCTCCACGGCCACCGGACTTTAGTCCTTTGGATTTTTTAATCGTGGAGCCACTTGAAAAGTCTGTGTTCTCAATAGCGATGGAAAGGGAAGCTCAACTTGGAGAAATAATTGTGCAGCAAGAAATATTCCAAAGTTAGCATGATTCTTGGAGACCAAGCCACAAACATGCTTAGGAATAAATGAAATACACATAATCTCTTATTAAGTTCAGTATTGTTGTTGAGTAAAGAGTTATAAGTTAATCGAATAGCGATTCCATTGATTATTTAGCACTTAAGTTTTTCAAAATACGGGACTTAGTACTTATTGTTAATCAACTTAATAAACAATTCATACAAAAAGTCCCATTTTCTTGAAGATAATCAACGCATATGAAGGTCTCAAATCAAGTAGCATTTTCCTATGTCTGGTAAACTGTCAGTGCCACATACCCTCTATGCACTATAGGTACTATTTATTGCATATCATCTTTTACATGCCTGATTTGGAGCACGCTGCTATTTATTTTGGTTCACAGCAGTAAATGAAATAAAAATTTGAAGGTCATCGATTCTCCGAAAAAAAAATGGGTTTTGGCAACAATACAAAAGAGTTGAGGATTTTTATTAAAAATACCTTTTCAGCAGCACAGTGGCGGTCCGGCCCGTGAGCAGGAATTAATGAAACTCATTCCTGCAAGCCTTCTACTAATAAAATTATAGTGTAAATATGGTTTTTATATACTTCTACTCGATTGTGACAAGCCAAATGCATGTGATTGTAAAAATACCCAGAATACTGACCTATTTTCCGAAGTATGAATTATTAAACAAATGTTAAAATTGGCTTGGCTGATATGTTTGTTACAGCCATGTCAAACAAACGCCAAGCTAGACGTATGTGCAATAATTCATCAAACTGATGCATATTTGACGTCGGCGTCGCGTCTTGGCGTTATGTTATGACGCTGTTTACGATATCAGAACGTCGTACATAAATATGATATAGGAACGGACACAGTACACACATCATAGTAATATTTGTTAATAAAATCATAAAAACTTTGATAAAAACATCCCAGAAAACCTAAACACATGCTTATGATATCAAATATGTTCAGGAAATAGGCCAAAATTTCTCGCCTGTGCGTGACTTGTGGTACTAATATGCATAGCGGTCTAATATATAACGTTATTATACGAGTCTCATCAATAAGTTTCCGTATACATTTCCTGTTGTGTCTTCTTCTTCGTCTTGCAGCTCCAATTAAACCGTGTTTTTAAGTAGCTCAAGCAATATATGCGTCTTCGACCTACACTTTTGTCGCTTTGTATGTTTCCTCCAATAAACATGCAGTAAGTACTTTACCAGTGTTTCCACTTCCTTATAAATATGTTCACACTCTCGTTGTCACACGGTCGACTTAACTTAAGCCTGAGTTTTCTTCCATTCTTGACTTACTTTCTATCTCTTCTCTCTCTATAGTCGTTATCAATAATTACTGTTTTTTTGATATTTGTAGGCAATTTTCTACGAATCTCAAAGTTCTCCTGGAGTTCCGTTTAAAAAATCGCCTTCAGTGTCAATTCATTTTCTTCACATATTTCGAACACTTGCTATTAATACCGCATCGTCAGCAAGTCTTATAGCTTATATAAATGGCCTTGTCTCCTTGTGTTACACCGATGCACCTCACGTCCATAAACTAGTTAAATTTTTAAGTACGTCGGTGCATGACCTATTTTAATTTTAAAAATAAAACCAAACATTAGGAAGTAATGTAGTATCTAACTGGTAAGCAGTCGAGCATAAAGGTTATTGGAGCATAGTTTGGACATGCCAAAATTAGCCCCATAGCACGGCTTTGTAATGTTTAAAGTCATGCTATCTCATTTTGGCTAAATATAAACAGTATTGGGGGACAATAAGTTAGATAGAGAAGAATTAGTGTACATGTTATTATTCGTCAACAATGATAAATATGGGAAGATCGTGAGAGGTAAAAATGCTATAATTTAGTTTTGTTTTGACATAATTGGCATGTGCCCTAATCACTTTTATCACACTTAAATAATTTATCTTATTCGAACATTATATGCAAGAATTACCACTTATAAACGCACTTTAAATTTTTTCTATTATTTTTATATTTTTTGAGGACTATTAATCAGCTTTACAAAATATTTTTATTTTAGACTAAATCGAAGTGAATGCAACAATCGGCTACTACATTTACAATACAATAAATAATACAAATAGTAATCGTTATCATTGATAATTTCATTTCATCTGTTACCATTTAACATCATGAATGTTGTATTCAGTTTTACAAATAATTAACATCTAATTCGCCTCAATTTTAAATTTTAAAATCGGTACCTCCCTACCTACAGTTTCAAATGCCTACTTTAAATATAGGAAAACAGCAAGCACATATTTTTCTATTGATAACAATATATTAACGGACGTAAATCATAACTCAATATTGCATTAGATTTCTTGGGCATGGAGACCCACGAGGGCCATCCAAACAGATAGAAGATGTAAATTACCCTCCCTCCCCCCTCAGAAACGTTAGTACTTGCTCGTGAAAATTCCAATGTCTATAAACGTGAATTTTCCGAAAACAATTTAGCGACATTAAAAAAGGTACTACAAGGCGATGAATGTTGACTGCTCCTGATTTCAGCAACTGTATTGCCTTTTACTCAATTTTCTTGCATCATTTTAACTCAGCTATTACTTTTAAAAAATACACTACTTACAATCAAAATCCTAAATGGTGCACTAATAAATTGAAAAACCTACATCAACAACTTTGTAAAATGCATAAGATCGTTAAACAATATCCCGATACGATTATATTTTAAAGATAAGTACACTTATCAATAATTCTATGAGTTCAAGTTCAAAAGTACTAAAACCGAATTTAATAATAGACGGTTTTTATGGCCTTGACCAATACCTCCTACAGGAGATATTGTAATGACACACACACTAAAGAAGAGAGATCCTATGGCACCCGACGAGCGGTGTATGTGTGTGAAGATGCTAATTGATATGGTTCTTGAATAGCTGTAGGTTGTAAGTTGGGGGAAACAGATGTCCTGGGAGTGAGTTCCACAGTGATGCAGTGCGCCAGACAAAGGCGTCCTTGTAAAGCGATGGTCTAGGTGTTTCCAGTTGTACAACAAACGGGGGGCGCTGTTGTCATCTGTCGTGACTGTCTGACAGACGTTGCTGGGGGGTTAGATGAGGCGGGCCAAATCCTGGGAATATCTGCTGTGAAAATATCTGTAAAACAGAAATATCTCGGCCACATGTCTGCGGTGTTCCAGACTATCCAGATCCCGGGTCGCCGACGAGACGCACAGCTCTCTTCTGAATATAATTCAGCAGCTTTAGGGTGTGCTTCGGTGCGGCACCCCAGATGTGTGCGCAATATTCTAAGCACGGTCTCATTTGCGCTTTGTAGAGCAAGAATAGCTGCTGCGGCGTATACAGTTTTTTGTTGCGAAATAGCGCACTAAGCTTCTGCGAGGTTAATTTTGCGATGTTAGCAACGTGGTCATGCCAGAACATATTGCTGTTGACCGGGACACACAATAGTCCGATTGACGAGGATAAAGGAATGGTCGATTCTGCCATAATGATGTCAGGGCCCGTCGTATTGGATTTCTTGGTAAACGTGGCCGCATGGGTTTTACTGCATTGAATTAGACCAAATTTCTGTCGCCCCAAGTTCGAATCCTCTCCAGATCTTGATTAATTGCTGTAGTCTGCTCCTGTCTGCAGTGATATATCTCAGTCGCTGGTAAAGATTTAAATTGAATGACAAGGGTACTGTCATCTTCAAAACTGCAAACAGGATTATTGCTTTCGGTCAGCAAGTCATTAATATAAATGACGAACAGAGTTGGTGAAAGTATTGCGCCATGAGGCACGCCCGCGTTAATGGTGAATGTGTCTGAGGTGTGTCCACCAACAGCAGATATCGGTTCTTAAGGAAACTGGCAAGCCAGCTGCAGAGAAAGACTGGCAGTCCGAAGGATGGCAGTTTGTTGAGCAATAATCCGTCATGCCAAACTCCGTCGAATGCCTTCGAAATATCCAATGCAATCGCTCGAGATTCTCCGTAGTTCTCAATTGCCCTACTCCATATATGAGTGACATAGGCCAGTATATTTCCTGTCGATCTCTCTTTGCGAAAGCCGTATTGGTTATCCCTAATTAATCTGTTGGCCTCAAGGTACTTGAGTAGTTGCTGATTGACTGCACGTTCCATGACTTTGGAGATTATTTGAAGCAAGAGGCAACTGACCGATAGTTTGAGGGCGTGGTTTTAGTGCCTTTTTTTGGAACAGGTTGCACTCGAGCGACTTTTCAAGAAGATGGGCAAATCCCTTTTCGGTAAGACAGAGAAAAAATCTGGAAAAGTGGGTTCTTTAGCATGATGGCAGGTATTCCGTCTGGTCCTGATGCCTTTTGCGTATCTAGTTCTTTGAGAATTTTACGAATACCACGGTGATGAAACTTAACTTCTACCATGGTAGTGTTGATGTTCGATATGGTGTGGAGAGCCTTGCCTTGGGGGATGTTTAAAACATGGGGTGCGGTTAAAACATTTTGGCGGGCATGTTTGCTTTTTCCTTGGCTGTAGTCGCCAAAGGTGGGAGAGACGTTTTTGTAAAGTTATTACTTACTTATCCCCTTTGCTACCGACCAGAAATTCCTGGAGCAACTGGAGCTTTGCAAACGTTTATTATTCCTGATCCTTTGATTGTGTTTCGTCTTAGTTGCGTCAATCACACGTTTGCATTCGTTTCTCGCTTCGCCAAAAGAAAATTGCGATTTTCAGCGGTCTGATTTTGCGGCCAGTACTTGTAAGCTTGCTGTTTCCTATCTACAGCTCTTTCGCATTCTTCTGTCAAACTAAAGCTTTCCTTTTGACGGTAACTTTATGGAATTTGGGATGTATGCTTCCATTCCTGAGAAGATTACTTGCGGAATCTCTTCGCAGTAGACTGACGGGTTCTCAGTGCCAAAAGAGACGTCGAGCCAAGAAAAATCTAGGTAGAATTCTCTTAGATCGTCCCAGTTTACACAATTGTAATTCCAGATTTTTACGAGGCAATGGCGGATCTTTCTGTGGGAGTAGCACAAACCGTTGTAATAATGTTTGTGGACGGAGGTACCTAATTGCTGACCAACTGTAATTGTGTACTGGTCAGGATTTTGGTTAGAAAAAGATCCAGGAGGGCGGCAAATTCGCCCCTCTCTGAGATCTGCGTTGATGCGTCTACAAGTTGAGTAAGTCCGCAGCTGATGTCAAATGCTTCAGCTTCTCTATCTTCGTTGTCAGTCTTGTTGTGATGTTCGAGCCAGTTGGTATTGAAGTGATCGACATGTTTGAATAATGCACCCAACATTGCAAGGGAAAGCTGGAGAATAAGTAATGAAGCTCAAAATAAAAAAAGAACAAAAAACAAAGAATTGATGAAATTTTGCCTAACAATGAGAAGGTAACGGATTCACAACGAATTTCTGATATTCATTCGTCCCAAACCAAGGTTAGAGAAACTGCAACCTAATCTAGAAATTAGCCTAGTATTGTATCCTATCCTGTCACAGGAAATTAAGGGATTGATAGCTTGATGCAAAATTTAATCCAAAAAGGAATTCTTCTTATAAAAGCCTAACAGAGCGCTTTCGGCCTAAGCCATCATCAGTGTTACTTGTCAGTGGAAAACGAACAACATATCCACAAAAAGAACAAACATCAATTGACAATGGTCACATTCAATTGGTGTTGTGGATATGTTGTTCATTTTCCTCTGGAAAGTAACACTGATGATGGCTTAGACCTAGGCCGAAAGCGCTCTGTTATGCTTTTATAAGAATAATTACTTTTTGGATAAAATTTTGTATGGAATACAAAAGTGTTTCATTTAGTATGTTTCGTTCATGCACACAACCTTTACTCCATATTTAATTGATAACATTGGCGGGCGTGTGCCGAGGGCTGCAATTTACGAGATTTCGGGTCTTCTTGCGTACTTGGACACTGAGTAGTTTACTTCTGGTTGCTATCCGGATGGCGTATTTAGAAAGCCCCAGTTAAATAACGCCGCCTGATTGGCTAGATATGCACGTGTGTTACACTTGCCCCGCCCGTCAATGTTGTTAAGTTTTTCACTTCACGCATTTGTATTCATGTAATGCCGTCCGCTCTGGGGGGAGCAACCAACAAAAACTAACCCCCCAAGGCATGCCAAAAACAACTAATCAAAAAAGACAAATAAAAAAAAATTGCAAGGGCTGAGCGTCGAACCCATTCCTCCGCATTCTAAATGCGAGCCTTACCACCTGAGCCAGGCTTTCACATTCCTGCTTTTTCTCGAAATCTCATACAAATGCGTGAAATGAATAAACGTAAACAACAATGACGGGCGCGGTTGGAATTAGCCAATTAGGCGCCGTTATTTAGCGCGGAGGTTTCCTAAATACGCATCCGGATGAGCTGCACATTTTCAAATTGACACTAATTCTTAAGCTTAAGGTTCTCCATAAGATCCAAATAATTACCGCAATGTTTGTGTCCAAAATCAGATTAGTAAGGTATTTGAAATTGCTTTTAACACTCAATTAACTGAATTTTTGGAAAGGTTTGATACACTGGGATATTTTCAAAATGGGGATATAAAAAATAGGTCTGTTTTGATAGCCATTAACGACCTATGTGAATTTATTTACAATGCACTAAATAACAAACAACACCCTGTAGTGCCATTTTTTTTACTTGAGCAATTCGACACCGTTGATTAAAGCCAGTGGATATGTTCACACTTGATGGATAGAAGGCAGTGAGCGGTTTTCAGCGGTTCTGTATTTTTAGAACTAGAAATATACTTGTTCAACCGATCCATATCTCTCCAATATGGCACAGAAACAATAACCACCATTTGTAGGGCTATAACGCTACAAAGGATCGCCAGCATTATTAAAAGAAATATTGCTCAGTCATTTACACCCGCTCCTCACATGTAACCCAAAGTTTTTACACAATTCTTCAACATTTTCAATAACTTGTAGATATGATGGGAAGATGCCCCAAGGTATATCTATTATACTCATCTGAAAATAACAAGACTTTTGTTAATCTTAACGTTATTGTTCTTTAATGATTCATTTATGTGTTCTATATTATCACTTTTTTCTAAAGGAACCTATTGAACTTTGCTATCAATATAATTATTTACTTCGTGATTATCTGTGCATGCACTAAATGAGATTTTAGGTTTGCAACATCATTAGCATACATTTTATTTTTCTCTTCCAAAGTTCGTAGCGGAATAACTATTTGTTTATTAAAAATGGTACGTAAGTTCATTAATATCTCTTCTCAATTTAATTGCCATTTATGGATCGTTAATTAGCTTTTCTTCCAGTTCTGATTTAGTGGAATGTAGAAGCAAATTCCCCTTCGGCCAAATTATATCCTGTCTTTTTATTCGGTAATATGTTCTTCTTTAAGTTTTAAAATTTCGTCCATTAACAGCTTCAGCTTGCCTTATCCCTGCTTAATTAAATCTGCTCCCATTCCCTACAGTAAAATTCGATTTTTTTGCTACATAAATGGGTGGTAAACATTAAGGAGATAATACAATAGTTTTGAAATATATAGTGACTTTTACAGGGGATATTCTACTAACATTTTCTGGGTTTTGTAAAGTAAATTGTAGATGGAACTGGTATTAGCTCGGGAGCTGGCGCCACTTTTTATTGTCACATTTTTTGAATCTTGATTTATCTCTTATTTTATAATATTAATAGCTGATTTTTTTTTATCAGTTCTTTGATAACTAAGACAATTTAAAAATGTATCCTGCCGGCTATTTGATGAAACCTGGCTTCAGCAGGAGCAAAGTTGTTGGGCGCGAATATTATACAACATCATGCCTGTGAGCCAGATGTTTGGGATCCGGCATTCCATACTGATGACTGATGTTCTGTTCGCTTGGTGCTGTGATAGCTAACAAACGTAGAACATACGAATTTCTACTAAGGCTACAATCAAGCCAGTTTGTGTTTTTGTAATTAGAAGAAAGAAAACATTATTTTCTTAACACAAGAACATTTGGATAAATGTACGGACATTTTAGAAATTCGTCAACATAATAATTTGCAAGGGAAAATGTGAAGGCTTCACGAATCATTGGGTCCAGATTTGACTCACGCACTTCCAGCGATTCCAGTTCTGCTTATTTCAAGAAAGGCAAGGAGCGGCCTTTTACAATTTTACAAAACTATCCACAATTTACTGATACGTTCTCGAAGATGCATGAGTATCCAGATATTGAAACAAATGAAATTTTTGATACTCTTGTTGTAATGTAAGGCTACAGAAAATAAGTAATTTGAATGAAGCACGATTAGCTAGCGTTTATGAAAGCGTATAAATATACAAACACCAAAGAACAGTTCAAACTGCAGTCGATATGTTAGGAGCTTTGATATTACCCTCGTGCAAGGTAAAGTTGCAACAACACAGAGTAATTTTTAACACCAGTGTGTGGTCCAACCCACACTTCCAACACCCAACCTTGTTGAATCCTTCAGATTGTTGATGGAAAGAAGTTGATAATAAGCTGGAATTGCTATGGTTTTAAGGCGATCGATTTCCAACTTAGATCAGTAAAGTAAATATTGATAAAATTGCTAAAACCGACACTTTTCCTGCTCAGTAATTAATTATAAAAAAACAATGTCAGTTATTTTTAAATTGTTCATAATGGCGACTGATGAAAAGGATGACAATGTCACTATAAAGCATATTCAACATGATAGTGATTCCAGGGATAGTGAAGATTTCGACGTCGAAGAAGTATCCAGTTTTGTGGAACGGTTTATGATTATATCGACGAAGTTTCAACCCTTGTAAAACAATTGACGGAAAAATCTACTGAACACTGCAAAAGAAACGACATCTCTGATAATATTAAAACATCTATCACACCACATCATAGTAAGCCACCACCTCTTTATGGGCTGCCAAAAATTCACAAAGATGATATGCCACTCAGACCTATCACTAGCTTAAGAGATTTGGTAGCCAGCAGATTAAGTAGGTATCTCTTTCAAATTGACCAGCCGTTAGTCGACAAAACTCCTTACTTTGTAAAGAATCTAAACGCTTTGTGGATATCCTTAAAACATAGAATTAGGTACTTCAGACAAGTGTGTCAGCTTTGATGTTGAAAGCCTGTATACCAACGGGCATTTGGAGAAATCGTTGAGCATTGTTGGGATAAATTAAGGGATGACCCGATATTTGCAGAAAGAACTTCATTGCCCCAGGATGAAGTTGAAGTGCTGTTTACATAACTCCTACTTTCAGGCTTAAGCTAGCCTTATGCCCAGGATGATGACCTACCGAAAGATTCCCCACTCTCTCCGGTGATAGGGAATGTATACATTGAATGGTTTGAAATTAATGCCATTAATACCGTGAACACCCGAAAAGATTAGACGAATAGTTAGTTAATCACTACAAAATCAAAACGGTCTTAAAATCTGGCTCAACACTAAGAAGCGTCTTAACAAAAACAAAATCTGATTCATCTAACCAAGAGAAAGAGTGTGACTACCATGTGAATGTGGGAAGTCGTATATTGGGGAAACAAAATGTCCGTTAAATGTAAGATAAAATAACACAAACAAACAAACACACACACATATAGGCGAAACAACAAGACCGGGAACAGTTGACCATGTTTGGTCCAAACAGCACAACATTAAACGGTCCACAAGGAAGCACACTGGAGAAAACGCAAGTATTAAGAAACTGTTTTCATTAACAGTGAGATAGCAACCCAAGGGTATAAATACGCATTATTTGGCAGCCACTAATAAAGCGCACCAATGCAGGCGCCCTCAGTGGACGTCACCACGCTTGACTGCATCCAACTCGGTCACGGGTGAGCGCCTTGCTCTAGTATATAAGCTCAACAGCCGTAGGATTTAGATCACGAAAACGACGACAACGACGCTGATCAACGGGACAGAATCCAGGACACGGCCAATAAGGGAAGGACTCCTTCAAGGAAGCGTGATCTCACCGACACTGTTCAACATCAACATCAACGGAATAATCAGATAGCACTCATCGCGGACGACATGACAGTATACACGACATCGACGCAGCAGACAAAGGCCACCCAGAGAATAGAGCTCATGTTAGACAGATCGCGGAATATTTCATAAGTGGAAACTGAAGAAGATCAACGAGGACAAGACCCAGCTCATCAACTTTAATCAGAAGTGCAAGAGGGACAGGACACACATCACGATCAACGGAACAAGGATAGAGGACCAGGACACAGTGAAGTACCTAGGAGTCACACTGGACGCGAAGCGTACTTTCAAGGACCACTTCCCAAACACCAGGAACACAGCAGAAGTAGCAGCAAGAGCCATCTACTTATATATCACGACCCAATCAAAACTGGACAAGGACATCAAGATCAGGTTGTACAACCCATACGTGAGACCATCAATAGCCGTGTATCTACGCCGCGCCGGTTTGGAGCTCTGCAGCAAAAACCAACATGGATAAGCTACTCACTTTGTAAAGGAAACTTCTACAATCATGACTACAGATGGGAGGACTTCAAGACGACCAGACAACTGTACAGAGAAAAAGGGACAAGGCCGCTAGAACAAACGCTCCAGGAGGTAGCGACGAGTTTCTTCAGGTACACGACGAGGACACAGGAACTAACCAGGAACATAGGATGACGACTGTAGAGGAGATACCATTCAGCAAGATAAACAAGATGAGCCAAGAGATTATGCTGTGAAGGACAAGGACTAGGACCCTAGGAGGACCGAAATTCTTCATTTAAAACTGTATACCTACTGTTTTATGTGATACTACCTTACTACTACTTCACTAGCTCCCATCACATGACTGGCATAATACGTTTTTAATTAATGAAGAAATAACCAGAAAAAAAATCAGCTTTTAATATTTGTATTAATTGATATATTTTTGTTTCACATAAATATGATTATGGCAGGAGTAGACTGACGGGAAAAGTGGCAGGAAGCCGTTTTATATCTTATTCAAATATTAATAAGTAATAGAAAAAGCTTCAGCTTTTAAGGTTTTCAACATTCACCTTTTTTAACATAATTGGCAGGCTACTGATAATCGCTGTTCCGCTGGTACCCCTGCAGGGCTCGATTTTAGGTATTTTTAAGACCCCAATTTATAGTCAAATCTTGAGGCTTCCTTGATGAAGAAAATATTAGAATGTGGCATATTTAATTATTTTACAAATCTGTAAGGTCTATTCTAAAATCCTGAGGCATCCTTGAGGCCTAAGGAAGCCTCAAGAAATGGCTATAAATACGGCCCTAAGTCTGACGGAACACAAAACAAATAAAACTAATCTTGAAAAAAATCTGAATTTTGTGTTGCCAGCTTTCTTTGAATTCAAGAACTTACACTGAAATGCATTTTAGCATGTAACTCCAAGTCCTTCTGATGTCCTGATAAGCGCCTGTTTATCAGGCTGTTGCGTGAACAATTTTCTCAAAAATATTTTGGTCGCCTTATATAGTAAGTGTTTCAAATGCTATTAAAATATAGTCTCAGATCATGCAGATAGTCTCTATAGTAAAGGATTTTTTCTAAATTTTTTCATATCGGTCATTAATTTTCAGGATTACTGTACAAACAACTCGAACATTTGTTCTATTTAGTCGTATATGGTTGAAACAAAATTCTTTAAACTAACTATTTTTGTTTCAGTTAACATTTCAGTGATGGCGAGCGGGGCTCGTCCCGGTTCTTTGGTGCCCCCACGCAATGCTACTGGTCTCCCAGGTTGGGTGGCACCAAATGATAATCCCCATATTCAGCTCTGTGTGGTCACCGTCCATTACAATCCAGTCATCGCTACAATTTTTGGACTTTATGTAGTCATTGGACTGCTATATGCATTTGCTGGTAAGGTTTTTTTTTAATGCTAATATAGATCGACGTTCAAGGATATGATGATTATTTCAAAGAGAAAAATAATACCATAAGTAACTAGAAAATAAATTACTGCGCATATTAAAAGAAAAAAAAAATAGTGTACGTTTCTAATCTTCGTTTGAAAACTAGTACTTTCAACACTTTTTATGTAATATACTATTTCAATCTTATCAACAATAAGTAACCAGGCCTGGTTAAGAAATACCTTAAGTGTTATATATGTTTTTTGTCAACATAAAAATTGACACTCAAAACAAAGTGGATGAAGGCTGAAAGAAAAGTCTTCTGGGTTTATATTTAACTGCATGCAACAATAATTACAAAATTAAAGTTTCTAGCATTTTAAGCAAGTAGATCATTCAAGATTATGATATTTTGTCATTTTCAATCAACGATAATATCGCTTTTTCAAGCAGGAGTTCAAAGATTACTACTAAATAGAAACTTCACGAGTGCTACCACCATCATCATCAAATAGCCGTTCGCGTCCACTGCACGAGGTCTCCCTTAGTGTTTACCGTCGCTTTCAGCCTTATGCGACCTGCATCCAGTTTCCTAAAATTCTCTTGATGTCATCGGTTCATCTTGTTGGTGGTTTGCCTTTGCTTCTAAAAGCTTAGTGCCTAGTTCTCTATTACATCCGTTGTTCGTGCCAGATGACCAGCCCAATTTCACTTTATAGTTGCTACTCTTTCTATGACATCAGTCACCCATAGGTTAATACTGGCAGTATGCCCTGATTGGCATAATACGATCCTTTAAAGCCCTACGCCACTATGCTATATTAGCCGGTTCTGGTGGGTTAACGTCACTTTAGAGTACTGCTAACTCTTCACGCATGGCCAGCCGCTCGCTTCGCTCGCTCCGGGGTGCAACCAGACTAACCCAACTAACTGAAACTAACCCAAATTTACAAAAAGAAATAAACATAACCTAAATCTGACCACTAGACTACTTAGATCTGGTGAAACAAACTGACTGGACCGTAGATAAACTGAAAGTGACGTTAATCCACCAATCAGAAGAGGCTACAATAGCATAGTGGCGTATGACTGTAAAGGATCTGAAAACACCCCTGATTGTATGTTTTCCTTTGTGACATTAATTTTTAGTCCGACGTCCTTGCATGCGTTGTGAAGACTCTTTAGCATAGTATGTGCTTGGTTGATACTGTCGGCAGTTATCCGCGAATCTCAGGTGGCATAACAGCTATCTGTCAATATGTATAACCCCTTTCCTTTCAGTTTACTCTTTTAAAGATGTTGAAGAGTTTGGTGATATTGGGTCGCCCTGTCAAACTCCCCTTTCAATTTGAAATGTATTTGTGTCTTTATGCAATTTTTCACGGACAGTTGGTCACTCGTATACGTTCTTCAACAAAAAATTTTACTGGTGGTCAATATGACAATCCGTCAGCGCTAACAATATTTTGTCTTAATTTACAAGGTCGAAAGCCTTTTCGAAATCTATGAACACCAGGACAAGTGGCTGGTTATACTCGATAGACTTTTCTATTGGTCTTAATAGTTTGTTCCATACCCTGCGCTAAATCTGGCCGGTTCAATGTTCATGCGGCTCAGAGGGTTTGCTATAATCTTCATAAAGTGTTTGTAGACATATAAAAGTAAGCCTATGGTTCTATAATTTTCTAGTTACAGTATTATCCCATGAGGAAGGTGTTGTTCCCTGCAGAAGACATGCATTGAAAAGCAATATGTTTCCTTCTACTTTAATCGATTCGATATCAATTGCAACTTTGCCTGGGGATTTATTTTCCTTCATTTCCTTCAGCGCCGTTCTTATCTCATCCAGGGTAATATCAGGAATATCCTCGGACTCTTGGTTTTGGACATGAGGCTAGTTCTCAGGTGCACTGTGTTGCTTTTCTTTGTATTGTTCTGTATAGAAGTCCTCTACCCACTTTACAAATGATATTGGTACCAGAGGAGAATTTCTTCGGAGAACCTTCAAACTTTTGTTGTTTTCAATAACATTTTCTATTTCTTCAGTTTTGAACTTTCTTACATCCCTCCTGGCACCTTTTGAAATGTTTCTATTTAGGATTCGCAGTTGGTTTGCATTCGTGGTATGCTTGAAATTTAGTTCTCTTGTTTAAATTCGTTGTGTCCTCACTAAGCTTATCCTTTGGCTGCTCATTTTTAGGGCAGCACCATTTTTGTGCATCGGTCTATTTAATGCCTCGATATTTACTGCCTCATTTCTCGTAAGCTTGAAACTGGAGAACCCAGTTCAGACTTTACCCGTTTCTGGTATTCACCCAGGTCTTTAACAGCAGACCATCATTCTGTGGTAGGTACTGAATGAAAATTTATTTAGTACGTTCACATCTTGCACTATATTTTTCCTGTCGGTTGATTCCACTTTTGGTCGTTCCATCTGGATTGCTCACGTCCAACGCTTTTGTTGACTTTTTTTTAAAAAGAAATTCATGGCGTACCAGGAAGCCCAGGAGTATATTTCCTCGTTCGTTCCTTCGGCTATGCCATAACCATGTTCGCCCATAGCGATCTCAACATCATCTTTGTATCCAAGCTCAGCATTTAAGTCTCCTATAATAAGGTTGCAATCAGTTGGTGTTTGTGCCATCGCTTTTGCAATGTTCTCATAACTTTCGACTTCGTCGTCTGGAAGCGTAGTTGTTGGGGGATAAACCGGAATAACTTCAATTGTGCAAGTATCTTGCAGGCAAGTGCCCTCTATTCTATGCAAATGTCCTTATAAATATTTGGCGAGCAACTAGCATTTCGGATAATATTCACCAACCCGAATATAAATATGTTCCTTTGTATAATTTAAATTTACTATTAATATCTGAATCATTCCCTTACATTTTGGTGTTAATTGTTTTTATTATTTCAGGTTATCGATTTTTTAAGACAACCATGTTTCTGACCGGGTTCATTTTTGCATGCAGCTTGGTGTATTTAATCTGCCTGCAGGGCGATCTTCTACCAAGTTATGGAAATGCAGGTAAGACACAAAATTCGTTTTCTAGTAACCTGAAATTAAATAAACAAAGACTCTGTTGATACACTATTTCTTAAATTTTTATCAATATCTGTCCATTTGCGATTGGGAGTAATGTTCTCGCACATCTCACATCAGTAGCAATGTAGACTTGCACATTACATAGGTACATACATGCTTGACTTTCATCACATCAAATGGGCATGTTTCAAAATGCTTCCTCGTGAAGAAATACAGGATGATTCAACTTGATTTTAAATTATTAACTTCTTTAATGCAAACTTTCTTTCAATATGGGGTGCAATTTGTTTAAACCGGAGAAAGTAAGAATTTTAGGAATTTATAATGTTGATCTATTTTGAAATACATTTTCAATTATTTGCAGTTCAAATTTATTTATTTTTAATACTGATACAGCAGATCAATGTTAGCTGACGATCAAATGCAATCGTTTTTGGATAAAATAGTGAATGTTTATAAAATGTGTGTAGGAAACGCATTTGTAAGGAGTAATTTATTTATTTTTTTTATAGCAGTTGCAGCGCTTGCAGGATTGTTGTTTGGATTGATCACCATGTTAGTTCAGTATGTGGGACTTTTCATTAGCGGATTACACACGGGCCTACTTTTAGGATTTGCTGGGCTCCTGACAGCCGACCATGTTACTGAGACATCCCCTAAAGGAAGTGTTTGGTTGTGCATTGCAGTACTACTTGGTTGTGCGCTAATTTGCGCTATTTTAAATTTATACTTTAGGAAAGGTAAGGATAAATACTTACTTAACATGTTAAAGTATGTGTAAATGGCAGAAAGATCCATAGTAACGGTAGATAAGATAATACATAAGCTCTCCATCATCATTGCCCTTCAATATAATTCTAGAAAAGGTAGAAAGACAAGCAGAAATAAAAACAGAACTTCTTACAGTCAAAGAACCCAAGCCGCAGTCACAATATGCAGATGAAATGGATCTTATCCGAAACACCGTAATCACTATGACAGAAATATTGCACAAAATAAAAACAAAGGCAAGGAAATTGGGAATAAAATCAATGAAAAGAAAGCAAAATGTTTGCTGACGCTGCACAGCGATTTAGCTCGCATAGGCTATTTATGGAGAATTAATTATTGATAAAAATCAATATATTTTCACATAAATAGATTTTAGTTGTTATAAAAAATCTAAACCATAACATGAATAATTTGAACAACACTCATAATATGTTGTCATGAAGTGTAAACTAATCTAAATCCTAAGGCTACTGAGCTTGTATACTAGAGCAAGGCGCTCAACCGTGACCAATTTGTGGGCCCGTCCAATAAGAGCGCCGGCATTGATGCCCTTTATAGGTGGTTGCCAAAGTATTTCTACGCTTAGATTCTTCTTCTTCTTTATATGCCGTCTCCATTAGCGGAGGTTGGCGACCACTTTTCCAAATGCTTATCTATCTTTGGCAACGTGAAACAGTTCCTCTACCGTCATAAACCATTCCCTAATATTTCTAAGCCAGGACTTCTTCACTCTTCCAATACCTTTCCTTCCGTCCGTTCTACCTTGCATTATTACTTGCAGAAGGAAATATTTATCATTGGGTAGTACATGTCCGAGATATGCGGTTTTGCACATTTTTATTATTCGCATGAGTTTTCTTTTACGACCTATTCTTCTGAGTAATTCTTCGTTGGTTATTTTGTCAGTTCACGGTACCTTAAGCAAACCTCTGTATATCCAAAGTTCAAACGCTTCAATCCTTTTTGTAATTTGGGCTTTCAGTGTCTGTTTCCACACCGTACATCAGCTGAGACCAGACGTAGCATTCCATAAACCTTAATCGCAGTGGCACGTTTAAGTTTTTGTTACCAAAGGCACGAATTTCATTGTCCTGATTAAGCTCCGAGTCGATGAATGCTCCCAAATAATTATTTTTTTGGACCCTTTCTATTTGTGGCCCATTGGCCGTTAATTGTGCGTCGTCTGTTGCGAATTTGGATATTATCATTGTTTTCGTCTTGTCGGGATTGATATTGAGTCCCATTTGTGTACATTCATCCACTATAGAATCAATCAGCGATTGTAGATCCTTCATAGTTTCTGCTAGAATTACCGTATCGTCTCACTGTATTGACTATTTCGCCACCAATTCTTATATCTTCTTTTCTGCGCCACAGAGCTTTCCTAAAGATAACTTGGGAGTATATATTGAAAAGCGTCGGCGATAGCATGCAGCCTTTTCTGACCCCTCGTGCAATAGATATGCCGTTCGTTTCTACATCGCTGACTCTCACCACTGCTGTTGTTTAAACTTTCGTTTTTTCCAATGAGGTTCTTTGTGGACCATCCGCGCCTCTGACCATTTAATGTTGTGTTGTTTGGACCAAACAAGGCCAGCGATCCCCGTTCTTGTTGCTTCGCCCCTCTGTGTTTTTTGTGTCCTTCTATTTTTATATTAAAAGGACGTTTTGTTTCTCTTATATACGACTTCCCACGTTCACATGGTATCTGGTAGACACACTCTTTGTCTTGTTTGGATGAATCATTTGTAAGAAGGCTTCTTAACAAAGAAGCTTTCTTAGTGTTGATCCAGACTTAAGCACCGTTTTGATTTTGTAGTCATTAGCTATTCATCTAATCTTTTTGGACGTTCCTTTTACATACGGGATCGCTAAGAGAGAGAGGCTGTCTTGCTGGTTCTGCATTACAGTTATCTATAATCTTATTTATGGACCTTTCCGTATAAGCATTCTGAAGAAAATCCATCTTGATATTACCCAATTCAACATCAAGAGATGCTCGGTTACTGCATAATGGAGTTGCTCGTGTACATACGTTTTAATTGTTTCTAGCTTGGTTGCTTGAGAATGGTTTGACTGGAAGTTAAGATACTGACCCGTGTGGGTTGGTTTCTTATAACCAAAAACATTAATTAAACCATTCTTCCTACTGACAAGAACATCTAGAAAAGGTAGAAAGCAGTTCTTCTCGATAGTGAATTTAATGGAACCATTTACTAAATTAAAGTGACTGAGAGTGAATTCTAACTGTATGTCGATGATGTTCCATTTCAGATTATGAAAGTATCGTCGACATAACGCAGCCAGATTTTGGGTTTGATGGTCGCGGTATTAATGACATTAGTTTCAAACCATTCCATGTATGCATTCGCTATTACCGGAGATAATGGGATCTATCGGTAGATCATCATCCTGGCATATAACTTAGCTTTAACCTGAAAGTACGAGTTATGTAGACAACACTTCAAAAGATCCATCACTCCCTCCAGGGGCAATGAAGTTCTTTCTGAAAATGTCCTGTCATCCTTCAATCTAGCCTCAACAATGCTCAGACGGTTCCTCCAAAGGCACGTTGGTATACAGGCTGTCAACATCAAACTTAAAAACTTGTCTGGAGGACCTAGTTGTATGGTTTTAAGGATATCCACAAAGTGTTTAGAATTCTTTGCAATTACCAACTAATGGCTGGACGATTTGGAGAAGAAATATATTCAATCTGCTGATTGCCGAATCTCTTGAACTAGTGACAGGTCTGAGTCGCACATCATATTTCTTAATTTCTTTATATTTATACATTTTCGGTAGATTTTTCATTCAATTGTTTTAGTAGGGTCACTAAACATTAACCTACATTTAGCATTCGTTTCTTCTATCTTCCTGTGCATCCATTATTACTCTAGCGTTGCCCTTGTTTGCTGGAAGAATCTTGAATGTTCTCGTTCTTTTGTAGGTTCGTAATTGCTGCTCGTTTCTCCTGTGTGGTATTGGTTGTGCTTGTGTCTGACTTCTCTAGGACTGACCTTATCTTACAACGTAGTTCATCTGCATCCGATCCGTCTAGTTGTGGTGTTTCCACGGAGCTTATTATGTACAACGTCGCTGTCTTCTTGGAGAGAAAGCTAAGCCATTTGCTCAATATTGTTTGTTCGGAGCTAGGGAGATTCCTGGAAGATAGATTTACGATTGTACTTTTTATTCCTTCGCTGGTGGTTCCTGACTTTTGGCGAGTTTCAAGTTTGGATAACTTCATTGCGTGGTTCTTTTGCAGCTTTTGCCTAGTCTTGGAACATAATCTATCGATCTTCTCAAATATAGGTGCGTGGTTTTCTTCGTAAGTCAGTTCTTTTATCTCTTCGAACGCCTATTGGATGCTGTTGAGTAGAACAGATTTCTTCCATCTATGGTAATTTACTTGGGGCCTGACAAATGCTAACCCAAAATTCGTCGTGCTCTTTCTCCTTGGATTGCTGACTTGAGGCGAAAGCCGGTGGGCATCGTCTTCTTGTCCCTTGATCTCCATAAGAAGACAATGAGAATATCTTCAGTAATCCAATCGTAGATATAGCCATTATTTGGCAACGACTAATAAAGCGCATCAATGCCGACGTCCTCAGTGGACGGCACCATACTTGACTGCACCCAACGTGGTCACGGGTGCACCTTGCTCTAGTATAAGCTCAGTAGCCTTAGGATTTTGATCGGTTTACACCTGATAACGGACAGATAGGACAGTCCGAAACGTTGAGTAATTAAGTTAAATGAGGACAATGGAAGTTCGACATTCTTCTTCTAATATCGTTTTTTGAACAGTTGTACACATACAAAAAACTGATTTGGGATACTTTCTAATTTCCTTTTTTTGTGATAACGACCAACTGAATATCACTGTGCGCCAGTTAAGGACGAATATTCCACGTACTTCTTAGTCTGTAGATCACAGTATTGATCAAAGATCATGGTAATATTTGGTCCCGTCCAAATTAACCCTGACAGAGTGAAATTAATCAAGTTAAGAAAAAAAAAACAAAAATGTCTAATATATCTAGTTATATAACGAGATGAATTAAAATCATATCTAATTGGGCAAATAATGTGTTCTGAAACTGTTATACTTATTTCAGGATTAACAATACTTGGATCCAGTCTTTACGGTGGAGCGGTATTGGCAGTTACTATCGACTACTTTTTAGAAAATCTCTCAATGTTGGCGTGGGTATGGCAACGAGTTTCCCTTAAACCTGTCCAGCCTCCTCCATGTTGGTTTTCTTGGATGGTTCTGGGATCGTGGCCATTTTTTGTCTTGACTGGAGTTTTAGTTCAGTCGTGTATAACCGGTAGAGGGCAGCATCATGACGATGGTAAACCATTTATTTTATTTATGGCCGTTAAAAAACATTTTTGAAATTAGATTAAATTTATATCCAACCCTAATTTACAGCAAATTTCAAATGTTGTATCCACGAATACTTTTTAGAATCTTAGATGCAGGGTTCACACATAAATATACATTTGTGTAATACTTGTAGGTGTATATAAGTATGGGCATACTTTTTGTATGCTACATTATTTTTCATCACTACTTACTTCAGATGCCGCGCCATGACAAAACCTAACAAACTTTGCTTTGTGTGTTGTATTCTTTTCGTTCTACTCTATATACAAGAACACATTAAAGGTTTTTCACTATTCATTCCATCATATTTTAGTTGCAGCTGGAAGAAAGAAGCCAAGAGTTCCAACATCAATGCGATCGATGACAAAAATGGATCGGGCTGAGATGAGACAGAAAAAGTACAGATATCTTTATCAAGTTCGAACAGCTCATGGCGATATAATTAGCCAGGTAAAGGAATTATGTAAAAATATTAATAAGTAACAAATTGTTTCAGGCAATGTCCCATGGCACCGGTATATTTCGATATCATTTAGAGATGAGTAGACATCTTGCAGCCTGAAGGATAAAAGAAAATGTACCGATATTTTAAAATTGTGTGTAGTAGGTATCAGAAGAGACGAAATTGGGCGTCAGCAAATCATGGGATTCAAAACTGAGTTGCATGTAGAGATCTTAGAAGCTAAAGCCTATTAAATCCAAATTACTCTACAGTTTTCCGTCTTGTTTGTCTATTTTAATAATGAGCCACCAAAATTTGTAAATTTCACCAATACACTGCCCCTAAAACTTGAGATCCTCAGTAAAAATAAAAAGATTACTGTTATTTGCATAATTTTTTACTATGTATTTTTAAAGGAACAATCTGAGCCTCTTTATGCAGGTACAGCCTTGAGTCGTCGACAAAGACCCACTGATTAACCTCGTTAAATGCCGTGGAAAAATCCGTGTAGTACACCTTCCGATCTCGCTGACCACTGTTTCTTAGCGAAATTAAATACAATAAGAAATTATATGTCACAAGTATGATTAAACTTGCCAATGATTTCGAAGAATTTATAGGCTTATTCTCCACTAATTTGGGATCATAGTGATAGGCGTTATTTAAGTATTTCCAAATTGTCTGCAGGTTGTGAAATATATGAAGGAAAGCCGTCTGAGCCTTTCTCTTGATTGTTAGAGCACCTGATTTAGATTAAAAAAAAAACATGGTTCCCACTCAGATTCAGAATTATTTCTTGATCCTAACAATAAATTTCTTTACTACTGGCTTAACCGATAGCCGTGGTTGGTTTATTCCGCCAAAGAAGAGGTATTGCAAATACTGCAGTATTTTCGCAATAAAAGGAGTTAGCTCTATAAATTTTGAATCTATGGGTTCTTTCGTAAAAAAAAATGTAAATGGGAGGAGTCACACTGGTTATCACTGTAATCAGTTGTTAAAACTGAATACTTCATTGAAGCCGTAAAAACCCTCATTTGTCCCTAGAAAATATGCTTGATTGTGAAAAACAGAGAAGCAAATTTTAGAAAATAAAAAATTCTTCAGCCAGTAAGTAATCGATGCAATAAATTTATGTGAAAAACTAGATATAGCCCTGCATGGACACTGTTCCTAGTTTGCTGAAACATATTACCGTTTATAACGAAGGAAGCTTCACAGCACTTTTACGATATCGAAGCGCTGGAGATCCGGTCCTTAAGGATTTTTTTTTGAAGGACCGAGACATAGATATAAATATATAAACCCTGTTAGTCAGAATGCCATTATAGAATCATGCAAGTTCAGCTTAGATTGGTTTAGGGGCTTATGGGCTATTAGCCCCACTGCGACCTTTTCAAATCTAGTGTGTCTGCCCACAAAAAGTCATTTAGAGTTCTTTATCTAACCCAGTCTTCTCCCAGTGTAAATAACCTTAGTCTTGACCAGCCCTTGCAGTGGCAAGGTATCTGCACTGCTGTTTCTTCCTCTTCCTGACAAAACCTTCACAACGGTTCTTCTACCAGTCCAATCGTATTCATATGTTTGTTGAGCCTACAGTGCCCTGTTAAAAGTCCAGTTATTATTCAACTGTGCTTCTTTTCTGACTGGTTGGGCTAATGAGTCAGCCTCTTCATTGCCTATGTGTTGAAAGTCAGGCTAAGGTCAGCCTGTTTCAACTGCCTAGGTCTTTTAGGGCTCTTAATTTGCATTGAGTTAACTGCTTTTGTTGCCGCTTGGCTGTCAGAGAAGATAGCAATAGTTTTAACCGTAAACTCTTGCCTTATGAACTCATTCGTACAATGATGTATTGCAACAACTTCCGCTTAGAAAATCGTCGTATATTTGCCTAAGCTCAGTGAGATTCTCGTCTTTGACTTGTCTCCGTATATACCGGCACCTGAAGCTTCATCGGTTTTGATCAGTCTGTGTAAACAGCTACGTCTGCATTAATAGGAGGATGTTGGCATTCCCATGATGATGTCGCTTTCCAACTCTTCATATAGCTTGTTGTAGTCTTTTCCGTGCATTCCGCTTATGGGTGCTTGCTCTCTGGACAGTCTGCACGCAACTGAACTACGAATATGTGAAGGCAGGTTAAGCACAACTTCTAATGCGACTGTTGGAGTGGTCCTCATGGCACCAGCAGCTCTCAGGAAGGCTTGCCTTCGAATGGCATTGAGCCGGCCTACCACTCCAGCCGGTTCTGTCTTAGGCCACCAAACCACCGACCCATATGCTACCATGACCCTAATGCCTCTGGCATAAAGCCATGTGGTCATTTTGGATTGCATCTTCCAGTTTTTCCGCACATCCCTCTACACAGATTGAAGGCTACGATGCTTTTTGTGTAGATTTCTATAGGTGTTGATTCCATGTTCCCTTCCATGACTCCTACGTATTTTACCTCTTCTGTAAATGGCATCTTCACCCCATTAAGTACTGGTGCCCTAAGTCCTTCAAGTGTTATTTTTTTCGGTGAATTTTACTATGGTGGTTTGGTGGGGGTTCACTGTCAGTCCGTCCTCCTTAGACCACTTGCCGATAATGTTTAGAGCTAGTTATGTGAGCATTAGGATTGCCCATAGCAAAAACCTATTTACGTTATCTATCAGTATTGTTACGCCAATTGGTGATATAATAATCCTATTTTTCAAATAGGCATTTATCCAGTGAAATGACTATCCCTGTGTCGTCTAAGGACTTTGTTAGTCATCCAATGCTAAGTCAGTGGACTTGCCTGGCTATTACGCATATTGGCGTTCGTTGAGCGGGTTTGCCTGTAATGCTGTATCTCTTATTTATCTGTGTACCAGCCTTTCCAACGATATTAAATTCGTTTTAAGAGAGTATCTCCTTCAGTTCGTGTCGTTATCTGACTTAACAGGTGAAGGACTAGCCAAGAGAATTCTGATTAACGTGGACAATTTCGAAATGGACGTGAACTATTTACGTGGCAGGACTATGATAGGGTGGCAGCTATATAAGGAATTATTAGTGGTGTGCAAGCCTATATTAGAAGAATTCATTCACGAACACATTATGCCCATTATTCAACACATAGTCTTGCTAATTTCAACCGATCAGAAATTGCATCGTGTATTGTAGGGAAAATACATGATTTGTAAATATCCAAAGAAAAAGGAGGTTTCTCTTAGCCGGAAATTGGTTCTAGAACTCTAAAAGAGAATTTATGCGACCGGATGGATATCACAATAAGTGATTTTGTCCAGCAGCTCGAGCCTGTCTTAGAATCTTTGAGCAGAATTCCCAAATGGTCTAACTTAGATTCTTCCAAGAACATTTTTCCCCTTCGATCGTCCATTCTCCCTTTTTGTGACGGCAGACATCTTTAGTTTATTGTTACCACTTAGCAAACAGTTTCATAAAAAAGTCATAGTAGACTAGACGATAAACAGAAGATTAGGGAACACATTGGTGTCAACCTGAGCATACCTCGTCAGGACACCAGTTCTATAGGACAAACCTCCAGCATTAATCCGAGTCAAATTAAACTACTTCAGAATTACAATATTTTACCCTCCTACTGGACGTATTTATCTAACAAATGAATGAAAGATCAGGCATCACTGCCATGAATGACATCTAACAATTCGAAATGCTTTGAGGACATGCAAATATATCTTAGCATACTCTGACTTCCTCAAATATTGGCTACTTTACCGATATCCACAACAACCAATGAAAGATCTTTTAGCAATCTTAATTGGATCAAAACATATTTGAAACAATCCACGAATGTAGTAATTGAGAGTTTTTTTTTGCTACTTGAAAATATTGATTCTTGAGTTGCATCACATCTTACAATTATCAATTCTAGAAGATTACTCATGTATTTTTATTCCTTCCTTTGTATTCTATATCTCTGCATCTGTAAATTGTTATGTATCTATTTAATCTCTTACTTGACATCGACTGATTGATTACTGGCTATTCAATTTTTCAAAAGAAGCGTAGTGGCTTGGCAATATTTTCAATCCAAAGGGATATGGAAATAATCTCTGAAGAAGTATTGGATCAGATGGCTAGATCAAGACGACGGACGCTTAGATTTTATAATTTAGTTTAGGGTATTTTTCGGTAATTCCATTTTACTCAATGTACTCACTAATTTCTTCAATAAAATCTTCGATTTTCATTTGATGTTTTTTCTTATTTACATAAATAAAACCAAAAACTTTCTGTATCATTTATCATGAATATCAAGAATGGTACAATACCGGCTCAAGCAATGCAACAAGCCCATCATTGATTGGGAAAGGCCCACAAGCTGGAAACTAGAGGACAGCGAGGAGATCAAGTATCTCTTCGAAATGCCATCAGACGAAACAATCCCCTCCTATGGGTTTGATGGACCCTTCTCAGTAGCAATTGTAGGCAGAGAAGAATGAGAGGGGAGCCTCCTATAAAAGTGGACCAAGCATGGTATACATGGCTCTAAGACAGACCAGTAAAGGGGTGGGAGCCCGGGTCCACGGACCAAGGTCAAATATCTCCATAAACATGGGCAGTCAAGCGGCAGTGTTCCAAGCAGAGGTCGCTGCAATTCAACACTGCGCCATGGAGATAGAGAAATTGTATATTAGAAAAAAGAGGGTAGTCATATACTCCGACAGTCAGGCCGCCTTAAAAGCAGTTAGTGCACACAAGGTCAGATCTAGACTAGTTAAAGACTGCATAACTGCCCTTGAAGAGGTCGGTCGTAACAATAAGCTCACCATTGCGTGGGTTCCGTGTCATTGAAGATCATGAAGTCAACGACAAACTTGCAAAACGGAGCGCAAGTAAGACGATAAGAATATTAGTGGGGCGGCTAACGGGATACTGTATAATGAACAGACACATGGAAAAGATCGGCCTGGCAGATAATAGCCGTTGCAGGTTCTGTCAGGAGGAGGAGGAAACTCCAAAACACGTGTGGTGCGAGTGCCAGGATCTCTACAGGCTCAGGTCTGCAAGGCTAGGAGAGACCAAACCAGGACCTGCAAGGTACATGGAGGAGCCGGTACTACATTTCTGAAGTCTGATTAGGAAGACCAGACTGTATGAGGTCCTCTAAGCATGGTTCGGAGTGCTACAATAAACCTGCATAGGTTGCAGTGGCAGAGGCGGGTACCAGCGCCAACTCCCTTCAAATCTATTCTATTCTATCATTTATGATCCAAGCAGAAAAAGCATTCAAAAGTATTTTGTTCTCAAAAAATGTTCAGATCCCATTCTAAATGCGCCACTGGATTATATTACTTTCTCCAGGTCGTGAAATGCATTGAGGAAAACCGTCTTGCCTTGCCTCTTTAAATGTGTTCAACTTGCAGATTTCATTTTTTTTCAAAATCTAGTTAATATATTTGTTCATTTCAGAATTTTGTCCAGCAAATGCAAAGAAAGGAGAACTGTGATCAAGGAGGTGAATGCAGTACTCTTCAGTCAGATGCCACTCACCTTACGATGTTACCAGATAACCAATTGGTAATACTACCATCAGAACATGAAGACGATATCCGTCAACCAGGCGTATCCGCGAGACGAAATTAAAGTAAAATATAATCAAAATTGTTGGTGATAATATGTATTTGACAGTGGTGTTAGTTTAGTACCTATCCCCCATGCATGTCGACCATTTTAATATCTGTGACATTTACTCAAAAAGAAGACAATAAAAATCTGTAAATATCAAACGAAAAACTTCTCCTAGCATTCTAGTATATAATTTGATAAAATCCATACTTCGATGGCGTAATTTGATAAAATTCGAGCTTCATAGTCGGAATTTAATAACATTCGGACTTCTTCGAAGTCGAGCGATCAAACATCTGAACCTGAAATATTCCTTAGCAGAACATATATTTTTTTAATCGTGGCAAATTCCTAGTAATAATTCATAGCTAAACCTTAAAAATACATTTTATTGGCTTCCCTGTAAACTGAGAATAGATTAACTAGATACGTGTGCGTTATTTACTATAGATTATACCTTACATTTTACACATAAGTTAAGATATTTGCGTGACGCAAATATACCCTCAGATAGAGACAGCTAACTATGAACTCGAAAATTGCCTGGGACTGTCCCCAATTCCATACAAAAATAACTGATGTTGGTCTTGCAACATGTGGAAAATTGAAGAACAGATAACGGCCGATCCCCTGGTTACAGAAGGTGCAAAGGCCCCATTCTACGAACCACAACAAATTTGCAGAATCACAAAACGACAGAAGAGTAGCAGATAAAGAAAAGCTCCAAGCACAATGACGGAGCTCCTACTCGTATAAAACTACATTAAGAAGCTGTTATGGACTTAAGAAAAATTAACTTAAGCTCGTGATGAACCTTTAAATATGGGCATGACCCATATAAGCGGCAATACCTGAGGGTAGATTGCCGAAAGAGTATGTGACTGCACATTTTTATCTCCCAAAGACTAAATTACCTTAATGCTCAACGAGGGGGTAACTTCAAAAATCCCTTTCAACGTCGTCAACATTTCCATAGTGTACTGAAATTTATCATCAAATTTAACTGAAATATTAGTAAATTACTGATTGTTGATGATCATTGCCTGTCTAGGATAATGGCGTTTAAATGATATAAAATGACACAATCTACGGATGTAGATGCTAAAAAAATTGTTTTACATCCATAGCTATATTAAGAGTAGCACAAATTCTTTATTTACTTTTAAGATAAGATTAACATTTTAAACATAGTACGAATTTTTGTTAAGAAATGTAACCCAGGCTTAGAAACGGTGAATCATGGCAATATTAAGGTGAATTTAATTCATCAATATGCTCATATTGCTCATACCAGTTTTATTAGTCAGAGAAATTCGCCCACGAATTAATATTTATAGATCGTGTCACATTTTCGACAACTGGTTCGATTGGAATTTCTAGGCAACTTACCTAATCACGATTAGATTAGCTATTTATCTATCTGCTTAATTCCCTTATCTATACTAATAAATAGCAGTCGTTTACCGGATCTAAGCATATTTCACGATGTCTCCACCACCACCACCTCATCAGCCACATGGACCTCCACATGGGCCTCCACATGAGCCTCATCATGGACCAGGGGGACCTCCACCACCAGAGCCTAGAGGGCCACCCGGGCCACCCCATCACGGTAAGTTATTCATTAACTATTTCGATTTTCACTGCTTCTTTACTATACTTTTTGCTTATCATTCAGTATAGGATTTAACAATGTTGGCATAACCACCATTTATAAAATACTTTATGTCACGTTTACTTCAATTTTCATGCGAATAATGCACTAAAAAATCAATATTCTATTATTTATATAAATAGTGTACGCCTATTTTTTCTTGTACAGCCATAGACCAAAATGCTTTATCGTTGTGGAAGAAATATCCCCAACGGATCCCCAAAAATCTTAAGCGGATATTTTTTTATAAATAAATATCAGGTAAATTTTTAATGAAAAAAGTGACCACCTAACTGGTAGACGAGTGGAGGGGGGGGGGCAATTCCAGAAGTACAAAAAGAGTTTTTGGGGTGCAAAACATAAATTAAAATATTTTTTGGGACTATTTTCACGTGCTAAAGTACAGAATTTTTCTCTATAGAGGGACCTAGGAAATGTCAAAAAAACAGCTCATATCTGTGCCACTGATGATAAAAACTAATTCAAAATGGCAACAAAATATTACAATTAAAAAGATCTTTTGATTTATTGCAGATTTTTATCTATATGGGGACTATTTACAATATAGACTCTATAAATCGGCTCAACTAATCGCGGGAAAATAGAACATATTCTAGTAGCATGCAATTAAATTAAAATAATTGCTGAGATAATCGAATTTCCGCGACATAGTTGCATCATGAAAACTGGGCCCACAATACAACTTTGTCGCGTCATCGTCAATTCGATTTCTTATGAAAATTGCATCAATTTAAAGGGTTCACAGATCGCAAGCTGCAATTTAATTGCATGCTCATCGAATATGTTCTAATTTCACACGATCTACGGAGTTTCTGTCTAGCCAACTTAACTTTTTGTATTGACAAATAATTATCCATAAACTACCGCAAAAAAATAAATATTTACAACTAACAGTGACTTGAGAATAATGTTGGCAGCAGTCTAGTTTTTTACTAAAAAATTGCATCCACCCATCAGGCAACAAGTCCCACGAGTTGCATAGCCTTAACCGGTCTTAAAATATGTGCTGCGTCCTTTAGAGACATTTTTCTGCCTCATATTGATTTTAATATGTTTCAAGCAACTGTCATGATCGAAGAGGCAAATGCATGTTTTCATAAGCTCTCACATAAATTCGCTTTAAAAATCCCTGTTTCCAGAAATACATCAACACATTTTACCAAACAATCTGTATCTACTTCGTTTTGCCTTAAAAAAGAGACCAGAAATTTAAATTTGTTTTCCACTGGAATTGAATTGCAACACGTCCCACGAGTTGCATAGGGCTTAGCCGGTCTTGAAATATGCGTTGGGTCCTTTAGAGACAAATTTCTGTTTATCTATCATAAATTCGATTTAAAAATCCCTGTTTCCGAAAATACATGAAAAGGTGTTTTAAATCTGAGCTTTGCAATGGTTAGAGAAACATTCTGTATCTACTTCATTTTTGTTTTCAATTATTTTTTTGCACATGTAAAAAAAATTATAGGAAAGAATCATTTCAATGCCTTAAATCTTTATTAAAACGTTTCTCTAAAATACCCTGCACACATTTTCAGGACTATATTATCTAACTAGTGGCAAATACTAGATATTTTGTTTGCTAGTGGCAACGATAAAACTGAGCAAATTTTTTCTAGTGGAGGTCTGTTACATTGATGCTATTTTCTTGATGTGTGAAAGCAATATTTTCTACAAATCTAGACTACTTTCCTCTACATTATATGCATCATTCTAAAATTAACCTTTATATATTTCTTCTTTGTATTCTTGTGATTTTGCTACAGTTTTTGAATAATAATTTGCAACCTTATTATTGAATATGATATTATGTACCTATAATAAGTAGGACATAATAGAATTCCACGTGGCACGTACCCAAATTATACCACGGCATGGTTACCCCTCCTCGTGGTCTGTTTTTTAAGTAAATTTTAAAAAAGTATAAGACGCTCAATCTGGTATTCTTACACCTATTTATTGATTTATATTGTTCCGTTTTTCCGTGGGTTCTGTCGAAATCACAACTTTTACTGTTTTGAAATAATATTCTCTTTATCCTTTATCACTCTATACAATTAAACACACTAAACTACTCTTATAACTTTACAACTATTAGACTTCCTGGAAAACCTTGGATTCGAAGTTGCGTCCTTGATCTGAGTGCAGCTCTAACGGAACAACAAATGTGCTGAATAGATCATTCACGAGAACCTTTGCTATGGTAACAGCTTCTTGATTTGGGATCGCAAATACTTCAGGCCATTTACTAAAGTAGTCAATTGCCACTAAAATGTACTTGTTACCATTATTTGTTTCTGGGAAAGGGCCAGCTACGTCAATGGCGATACGTTTAAACAGTAGATACACATTATACTGTTTAATTTTTCCCCTAGATCTTGTTTTAGGTCCTTGACTTGCGGCACCACGATTTCACATCCAGTAGTTGACCCAGTAAAATCTATCGCGGATCTTGTCAATCGTTTTGTTCACTCCGAGATGAGCATTAGACTTTCCATTATGAACTTCTTCCAGAACTTCCGATATATTTCTGATTGGTACCACTAACTGTGTCTTCACTACTTTTCCATCCACGCTTTCCCAGGCTCGTTTAAGAAGTCCATTTTCTACTACCAGGCAGTCCCGCTGAGCTCACAGAGTTTTAAAAGTAAATTTTTTAGTTGAAATTTCTCTCCAGCTTGGTCTTGGTTGATGTTCTTCTTTAGCTTTTAGCAATAGTGCTATTTCACTATCCTCAAGCTGATCCTTTTTAAGTTGTTCTGTGGTCCACTGCTGATCAACCTTAAATTTCATTTGCCTAATGGGACTCATTTCTTCTCGTTGATCTATTCTTTGACAATGCTTACAATTATCCTCGCATGGCCTTCTGGATAAAGCATCTGCATTATTTTGCAATCTCCCTGCCCTGTGCTTAACCTTAAAGCTATATTGTTGTAACTTTTTAAGCCACCGGTCCTTCAGGCTGTTTTATATCCAAAAGCCATTTAAGTGCTGCATGATCAGTCCTTATTAGAAATTCTTGTCCGTACAGATATTGATGGAAATGCTCAACAGACCGTACTATTGCCAAAAGCTCTTTTCGGGTTACACAGTAGTTACGTTCAGGTTTCGAACTGTAGTGTTCGATAACTCGTTCTTCTCCTGCTTGTACTTGCCATAAAACCACTCAGATGCCGGTGTTGCTTGCGTCTGTGTCCAATACAAATTTACCCTTTTGTTTCGGATATCCCAATATAGGACTAGAACAAAGAGCCGCTTTTAATTTCCTGAACGCAAAATCACAGTTATGATCCCAGTTATAATTTGCTCGTTCTCGTTGGGTTCAAACCCAATACCTTTGTTAGTTAACCAGTTGGTAATTTCTTGTTTTCTCCAAGATGAAGTTGGTGTCTTCTCTATGCGCCGTGAATGATAGCTTGCGTTATCCATAACCACCACCGATTCAGCCGGAACAAATTTTATCATTTCTCCAAAATAGTATTCGAAAACTTTCGAATTCAGGTCCTCATGGTAATCTCCCGTCCGGCACGACGGAAAGGTTAGCAAACCTTCTTTTAAAAATTCCCTTCGCTTCCAATGTGTGCAATTATTAGTCTCTTCTTTTTTTCCCGAAGGCACTTTAATGCCCGTTGACAGGCCTTCCATGAAAGTTTGGCGGGTACTGGCTATATTTTTGTCTTATAACCTTCATTGATCCACGCCTCATCAAGATGAAAAGGACTACATGGGTAAAAAGTTTACCTACGCCTATGGACGACCACGAAATTCAGCCAACTGGACGGAATTCCCCATTTTATACATTTCTGAAACATACTTTTTTTTAAGACCAAAAGTTGGGGCAGTCAATGGCCGCAACCTTGTGCAGAAAGCACATAACAATTAAATGATCCTTGCTTCCAAAGAATGTAAAGCCAGACTGCTTCTAATCCACTCATATTCATATTCCTCTGTCCGACAACCAGTTTTAAAGCTGCAATCTTTAAAAATTAATTTTGGGTTTTTTCTATATGTTGAACATAGCAAATGTATGAAGGAGACCAAACAACTGAGCAGAATTCCAGAATGGATCGGATAAGAAAACAATACAGTCCCTTAAAGGTGAACACTGAAAAATCAGTTGAGGTTCTCTGGACGAGGCCAAGTATCTTCATAGTCTTAGATACAATTTGATTAATGTGGTCTTAGAATCTATCAGAACAAAACAGAGTGCATAAAGTTAATGGAGCCACTTTGTCTTGTAAATGTGTTCTTATAACACTTGTTTATATTCAAAGTAATATTGTTCTCTACACACCAATAAAAATAATTTAAATCTTCCGGAAGGCAAATAGCATCCCTAAAAAGACCTTTACATCGTCAGCAAACAGCAAGGCAATACTCTTTCTCAACTTCTGAGTCACATCCGTTAAAAACAAGTAAAAGAGTACCGGGCTACAGTAGCCATAGCCTGGTACTTCAGAAGAAACTTCGATCTTTTCAGAAATCAATCCTCCCATTTTTACCATTTGGATTATTTCAGTCACAGAATCAAATATCCATGAAAGAAGGGGATGAAAAATACCCAAAGAATCAAGTTTACTTCGAAGCACCTAATGATTGACGCAATCAAACGGTTTGAAAAAAATCAGCATAGACCGAATCAACCTGAGAGCCCCTTTTCAAGCTGTTAAAAATGTAGTAAACATTTAAAACCAAGTTTGAGTCAGTGGATCTATCCTTTACACAACCAAATTGTTCTGGATTGTTTAAATTTCGAGAAGTACAAGACAGTATTTACTTACTAAGAAGTCTATTATTGTATAGGTATCTCTTGACTGATTTCAAACTGAAAAATATGATAAATTAAAAAAATGTGTCAGCTTTAATCTACGTACTTATATAGGAAATATGTATTATTAAAAATAATTTCTGCCAGAATTATTGGTCTAATGCATAAGTGCATTAAACCAAGTATAAAACGTTTCTGTAAAAACTTCCTGATTAAATGTATTACTTAACTTTTATATTTCTGCTCATATAAAATTTTGTTTTCACCCACAAAACATTATTTAAAGTTTACTGACAATGATTTTTGTTTTCCCACAAAATTGAAAATATTTCAAATACTCTTTCAAGCATTTAGCTTTGTTGATAAAGTCGTTATTATTTAATTTTCAAGTGTATTTTTTTACATTGATGTGTACACTCCAAACAAGAACGCAGGCACTTTGCAAAACACTCATAGTTCGAACTTATGTATTGCGAAACGACTCATTGTTGCTAGAGATAAATTAAAGGGAATCAGACTTGACTAAACTTTTTGGGTTTCAATCTACAAGCACTTATTTTTTGAAGTTCAAACACCAATATGTGGACAACATTATTGTTTCCTCACGCTTCATTTTTTCCATCTAGCTTAATTCCCATTCGATTTCGACTCCATTGGGCAACGAAATCAACTTGTATTTGAGTTTCCACAATACATGATATGTGATATGTTATAACTAGGGTGCAACTATTATTAAATAATTTATTACGCGTGTCACAATATATTATAGTATACTTTCTAGTTTGATATAGTAATAAATAATATCACTTCAAATAACCAATTAAGTCAACAATATGTTGC
Source organism: Pissodes strobi (assembly GCA_016904865.1). Lineage (NCBI taxonomy): Eukaryota > Metazoa > Arthropoda > Insecta > Coleoptera > Curculionidae > Pissodes > Pissodes strobi. Next base: position 10,448 of record JAEQML010045197.1, on the reverse strand, counting down.
TGTTATCAATTAAGCAAACGTTCTACTTATCTTATCAAATTTCATATTAAGCAAAATAAATAAAAGATAAAACAACATTTTTAATAAAGGAATATTCAGGTGCCTGTCGACATTCAAGACGAAATAGATTCGTTGAGCTATCCAATAAATTGATTAAATAAATTACTCTATTTTTGGGAAAATGTTTATAAGTGGATGTGAGGAATTTCGAAATGATAAATATTAAAATGAAATACCACACATTGTTTACGAATGAGAACATCTTTCAAGAGAATGATCTAGACTGGATATACTTGGGTATACACACATAATATAAACTATTTGAACTTCATATTTAATCCCAGATTAGGTTAATCTGGGATTTAATCTAAACAAATATTTTATTTTTATTTATTTATTCACGGGCCCAATTTCACAATAAATCATAATAAACATATCGCAAGAAACAGTTATAAATTAATTAACAAGAATTATGCAATTCAATACAATACAACACAATAGAAAATAACATTAACAATTAAAAATAATATTAACAATAACAATAGCAATGGTGAAACACGAGCCAAAGAGATCTCAAGTCACATCCTCCTTAGGTCCTCCAAAAATACCGACTCCCTCGAAAAAAAGTTAAGTCTGGGACAACTGTTTGCCAGTCTACATGACCTTGTGATATGAAACAGTTTTGACCATAATTGGTTCTGTGGGTTGGCAAAGCAAAAGTGTTGCGTGAACGCGTTTTCCTTGAGGGCACATGCAGCCCAATTTCGCATAGCAATGAGGGAGATTTGTATTTTCTATGTAATATATTATAGAGCATTTTAAAAGTCTCTCGTATTTCGGCGATCTTCCAGTGATTCAATGTGGATATGAGATTCAATTTGAGAATAAGTTAGATTTCGCATATTCAATCTGTAAGCACCACACTTTAGAAATTTGTGCTGAACTCTTTCAATACTCTGGATATGCACGATATAGAGGGGATTCCAAACAGAGGAAGAATATTCTAGGTGAGGTCTAATTAATGAACAGTTTAATTGTTTAATAGCTCTAACGTTGGTAAAATCACAAGAAATTCGCTTCACGAATCCCAAGAGTTGAAGAGACCTAGAAATCATGCCCCTCCATATGATCAGCAAATGTGAGTCGAGAATCCATGGTGAGCCCCAAATCTATCATTTCAGCAACATTTGACAGTGATTGTTGTTAATTGAATAGGGTGTTCAAGTGCCATCCTAGATCGATGGAAGAAAATGGAGTAACATTTTGAAGTTTTCAAGTCCACGCCTTTAGATCACACTAAGTTAGCAAGCGATCCAAATCAGACTGGAGTTTCAAACAATCATCAGAGGAAGAGACCTCCATGTACATCCGCAAAGAGGAGGAACTGACTGTGTTCGAAGCAAGATCCCAGATCATTAATAAATAAGGCTAGATATCACCTCCAAAGAATCCACATCAGCGGGGACCGCTCCAGGTACAGCTCTGGCTGTAGAGCCAAAATCATCATTTTCCCACATCGCATAAGGAAGCTTGAAGTCTCCAAGAATGCCCACTCTTGCATGAGAGTGGTTCTCCGAAAGCATATCAATATTTTCACTGAACGAAATATAAACAGCGATGGATGAATGCGGAGGAAAATATGCGCCAGCAAGTATTAGTGACCTTCTTCCCTCCTCAATGAGGACAAAAAGATCCTCAATATCGTCAGTCACTGAGAGTTGCCTACTCTTCATACCACTATGGATCGCAATCAAAATACCACCCCCTCTAGAGTGTACTTGTTTGCAAAGAACGATCTCTTCTGTAGATTCGGTAATTATCCAATACAACTCAGCATCGCTGAAGGTCTCGTTGAGCCAAGTCTCCACAAAATCAATAATCTCATAGTGGCTCCCGGGGACGGATTCCAAAAGACACCTCAATTTCGTGGGCAAGTGGGCCTTTTATTGGTTTTTTTGATATGGTAACAGGAACACCATGGTTGTATTTCACATGCAAATTGTTCTCACCTTGAGGCTTTCTGTACTCCAGTTGGTCACGGACATTTTTTTTTATGTTCACGTTGGGATTTATGAAAATTTTCAGGCCCTTAAGTCTTGAGCGATTTTTAACAATGAAAGCACCTCACGTTGACTTGGCAGTGTAACTCTCACACATCTAAATCCATTTTTGTTTTTCTTTCCTATTCTAGATGCTTTGATGATTTCAGAAGGATTATCGACCAATGTACCAAACAATCTAGGTATCTCCTTCGCATCGCCTCCCTCTAAGAGGTTGAACACCATTAAATTGTTTGCCCTTGCCTGGCGGTCTTGCAACTCACTGAAGTAATAAATAATATATAATAAAAATAATGCTGTACAAGTATTTATCTTTTCTCATAATTAAAGATCAATTGGGCCTAGTAGATGCCTGTTGAGATTTGTACATATGAATAAACCTATTAGATCTTATGACACATTTGCTAATGAATTCACAATGCTTAGATATTATCAAACCATATTTCTTTGTTTCAGGTCCAGGACCACATCATCCACCACCACATTGAATCATATGAAAATTAGCCTACTTTTAATTTGCTGGGATTATATGAATCAAAATTTACGACAATTATTATTATCGATATTTTTGTAATATATTTGTTCCTTACCAAGAATGCTGCATTATTTACTACCGCCAAATACATCTTATAATAATACGATAACTGTCAAATACTTCAACTTTCCGAAAAATTAAAAATTTGATTTTCTTAAGAATGATAACTGACGCAAGGTTCACCTAGTAAAAGAGAGAGGAGATACATCTATTATTCAAAAATTAAAATCAATTGAGATGTTCCTACCGATTTAAAAATCAATTATTAGAACGATGCTGGTGTTCAAAGCCAGTACATTTTAGTTTGGCTTTTGAGTAGAATTTATGAAAAATGCGTGTCATTATCGACAACTTGATATGTCTAAATGTTTGCGTTCAAGATTTTGCCAAATATGGACTAATGTTAATATTTAAGAACACAAAGTATTGAAAACCCATATAAATCAAAAATAAAATTTCACAAAAAGAAGGCTTTTCTTGAATAATAGTACGGAAACTTTATCTATTGGCAAGTTTTATTCGTATAAAATGATTAGTGTCCAGGCGATAATAAATTATGTTGCTGAAATTCTGGACACTTAAGTATTAAGGGTGGGCTCCTCTCAATACTGCGCCCAAAAATATTCTCATATGAAGAAACAGAAGTCGAATATTACAAGTCGAATCCAAACTAAACTGACTAAAGACATTTGTGTAAAATTTATTTTAAGAAACAATTATTGTTTAAATTTGTTTCTTTTAAAACGTATAATTACGCAAAATATTGCGTAACATTCGAACAAATTTTCCTTCGAACACACGCTAATTTTATTTTCTATCGGATCTAGGAAAAATGTGTAAATACGGCAACGCCTCTGGTTTTCTATACCGGAATCCTCACCTATTTTCATGAAATATAATAACAGAAAGATATTCTGAAGGACTGCCATTTCTATAAAAAGCATTCCAAAAATATGACAGAATGATTTTTATTTAAATCGATATAAAAATGTGTGAATATTGATATTGAAGGACACAAAAACAAAATATAATATTATCTAGTCAGCAACTAACGTAAGCCTTCATACAGATTGGTCCAAATTGAAAATAAAACGAGTACTAGTAGTAGTAGTTGAGGGGATGCCAAAGAACCTTGCTGATAAGCCCGGGAGGCATGGCACTATGCTATATTAGCCGCTTCTGATTGGTCGCTCAATTAGTCAACCAGCAACGCATATTCACGAATTTTAAACGGTATAGCAATGGAGTAAAAATGCGGTGCTCTGATTGGTGGGTTCAAGACTGAAGCGTTAAAGTAAACGTCATTTTTCTACAGCCGCGCGCAAAATAACTAATTATTAAACTCAAATGAAATCGCAAAATCGACGAATGCCGTGGATTCTTATTTTGCGCTCTAGCGCGAACATGGAAAAGAAAATTCTCACTTTTTCCGTCGAGTGTGCTATGAATGGTCATGGAAACCGAAGATAATAAATGACAGTCGTGCGTTTGTTACAGTTTATTGCTGGCAATCTTGTTCTAAATATGCCCGAAGCCCGAATATAATATGTCAAAACTGACAGCCATTTGCAAATTACAGAATAAGTATAGAGAAAAATGTGATTTAATTTTAAAAAATGCGGCTGTAGAAAAAGTTCTGTGTGCTTTTCGAGCGCAAAGTAAGATTGCCGTTTTCGAAAGATTACTGCGCTCCGCTACGCGTCGCGCAGTAACATTCTTTCTCAAGCGGCAATCCATTACTTTGCGCTCTAAATACACAAATAACTATTTCACTTTGGCAATGGTCAAGCGAATTTATTTCAACAGGTCTGCTAGTGCAGTGGTCAGACCCTGTGCTTGTAATAGCGGCGGCACGGATTCGGTTCCCGTCGGCGTCGGTCGGTGGCAAGACATGTTTTTTTTTTAATTTTTTTAAAGGTTATGTTTATTTATTTTTTTTTAATTTGGGTTAGTTTTGTTCGGTTGCGCCCCGGAGCGAGCGAACCGAGCGGGCCATGCGTGAAGAGTTAACAGTACTCTTTTAATTTCTCTAATATAACAAGTGCCGTAGGTCTGAAAAGAATGTTAATATGAGCCCGGCAGACACTTGTAGCATACTCCCGATCGCCTTCCTGGTCTCTTGATGAAGGTCAGGATCTCTCTCCATGGCACAGTCACTTTGCCCTGCAGTATTGCCTGTATTACCAACCCGAAGTTGGATTTCATCCCCTTTCCTGCACCCTCGGCAGGTAGCGCTCTCTTCAAGACCCATCAGGCTCGTGTGTCTTCTTAGACGGCAGTGCCCTGTAATGACCTTTACCAGAAGCAGTTCCGTCCTGGGGCTCAGCAATAAAGTTCTTGGCCTGGCTGCTCCCCTCCTTGCGAAGACCTGATCAGTTCACTCTTACGTGGGTTCCGACAGTGCTAACAAGGGTTACTGGCCAATGCACGGGGTGTTCGAGCCGAGTCTGGCATGCTCATCTGTCACCTCGTTCCCGGCCGCGTATTTAGGAAGCCTCTGCGTTACATAATCCCAGTTAAATAACGCCGCATGATTGGCTACCTCCAACCCCGCCCATCAATGTTGTTTACGTTTTTTCATGTCACGCATTTGTACGAGACTTTTGGAGAAAAGCAGAAATGTGAAAGCCTGGCTCAGATGGTAAGGCTCTCGCGTTTACAATACGGAGCGATGGGCTCGACGCCCGGCCCCTGCAAGTTTTTTTTTTTTTTTTTTTTATTATGCGTGAAGCGAAAAAACGTAAATAACATTGACGGACGGGGCTAGTGTAACACAGGTGCTTATCTAGCCAATCAGGCGGCGGCGTTATTTAACTGGGGCTCTGTAACGCGGAGGCTTCCTAAATTCGCTTCCCGGCCGCATATACGTAAACTGCAGACGCAAAAGGTTCTGCCATAGGCCTACTCTAATATAACTGTTAGATATAATACTCCCGTTACGTTTCGTCTTCAAATATTTGAACACTTCATGCCTGGCGCTCCGCTCGCTTCGGGGGCGCAACCAACAAAAACTAACCTAACGCATGAAAAACAACTACATTTATATTACGATCGCCCTATGGCGAGGTCCTATCACGTCTGCTTCCCGGCCACCGCGCTGTGTTCTGAGACCCACATCAGCTTCATTCTCTTACTAAGTGCCAGCCGGTCCGAGGCATTCCCGCCTTCCTCGTCCAATTTAGAGTTAGTTCTGGGTACACAGACCGTCCTGAGCGCAGCTTGGACACCAGATAAAACAAGGAGTTAAACAAGCGGACCACATTTCGTCATTTTTTTTTATCACGCTGTTGGCATGTATGTTTAAGCAAGTTGAAGTTGATGACAAAGATATTACAATCGATGGCGTAAGGCTAAACCACGCTGCCCTGATACTGTAATAACAGCAACTGTTGAATCGAGCTCAAGGATGTTGGTCTCGTATCACTATATCACTATCGAACACACAATACACAGTTCACAACAGTTCTCAGTATTTCCATTAACGGTGCAAGAACAAGAAATCACAATCGGTAGCGCGATCTAGCGGAAGAAGCTTCCGAACGACTGAGAAACGAAATTTTTAAAGCCAGATATGGGAATTTATCAAAATGGCATACCTCCCTCGATGCGCAGTGCACAGGGGCTGAATTCAGTAGTAGTATCTTATTTATCTTCGCGTAAAGAACCAGTACAGTCGGCGCTAGAGAATCCAAGACATGCATGCTTTTTAATAGGGAAAAAAGATCACACTGTTTTTTGTGCCGGTAGTAAAACTCTTATATCTCTGTCTATAATTGTCAAGTTCCTATATTTGTCAAAACTAATTCTAGAATGGCATCCAAGAGCGGACTTATGTCGAAACCAGATTCACAGATGATATCAAGCGAATTAAAACAAACTGGATCCAAGCAGCGTAACACCGAAAAGGATCTAGACACTACCTGTCCAGTAGTGGACGTTACGGGCTGGATGATGACATACATCCGACATATAAACATTTATGTATCTTGCTAGGAGATTCTGGTTCTGGAATTTTATTAGTGTTGCTAAATAGACCCTTGCTTGCTTGTAATGTCACTGACATTCGCCTGCAATGATTAAAAATTTGCAAAACTGATGCGCGAGCAAAATAGGCGACCGGAGATCTTCATTTACACGTAACTTCAAATATGCTTGACAGTAGGCACGAAAAAAAGCGAAATGCTGCGAATAAATTATCTAAACAGCTCTTTAGCGAACCCTAACAACGACTTATTCATTACCCGAAAAAAGTTATCTTTAGCATCAAAGCACAGGAGCCACAGGTACCCCGAAACGTTTGGCACTACAAATCTGCAAAGTGGCGTAATCTTCGCGAGTTTTATCTTTATTTTCCGTGGAAAGATGTCTGCTTTAGGAATCGGAACACATCTGAATCTGCTGTTGAGATAACTTAAGTTATCCTAGCTGGCATAGAAGCTTTCATCCCCTCTTCTATGAAACGAATCTAAAACAGTAAACCATGGTTTGGGAAAAACTGCTCGAGAGCGGTCAATGCTAAAAATGTCGCCTACCGCAAATGACGCCAAGATTCGACAGCCGAAAATCGAAATATATTCATCACGATCAGAAATTAGTGTAAGCGGACTATTGACGAGAGCAAGGAGGGATATAAAGAGCAGATCAAGAGCAAGCTTCTCAACTATCCTAACGGATCAAGATCCTTTTGGTCAGTTGCCAAAGCTGTCAATCAGGGTTTCTCAAAGACATCAATCCCACCATTGACCAAAGATGATGGTTCAATAGCAGAATCGGCCAAAGATAAAACGAGCATTCTTGCCGAAATGTTTGCATCAAATTCTACCTTAGATCCTCAAGGAAACACTCTCCCAACTATCCCGAGAGTGAATTACTCAATGCCAAGTCTGGTATTTCGTCAAAGCGAAGTGAAACGAATACTCAAAAGCTTAGACACTAACAAGGCCACGAGACCGGATGGCCTTCCCGCAATAGTGCTTAAGAAATGTGCTGCTGAACTAACAGCTCCACTAGGCTGGCTTTTCTCCCTATCATACCGAACTGCATGCTTTCCTTCTAGCTGGAAATGCGCTCAGGTGCAACCAATCTCGAAGAAAGGTAAAAAAACTATTTCAAATAACTACCGTCCAATTGCCTTAGTTCCCATCATGTCTAAAGTCATAAAGAAACTGATCAAGAAACAGCTAATAAAATATCTCAAATCATCAGGCATCATAAGCGATCGCCAGTATGGCTTCCGCAAGCACAGATCAACGGGAGATCTCCTGAATTACATGACCTACCTGTGGACTAAAACCATCGAGAGCTAGGGCGAATCTCGCGCAGTGGCTCTCGACATATCCAAAGCATTTGATAGGGTGTGACATGACGGATTGTTAAACAAATTGACAGCATACGGACTACCACCAGCACTGCTTCTATGGCTTTCCAATTTACTAAGGGAACGAGCATCCGAGTTGACATTCAAGTACATTTCTTGGAGGAATCTAAAATCAATGCCGGCGTTCCTCAAGGCTGTATATTATCTCCCACACTGTTCCTGCTCTATATCAACGCTCTCTTAGACAGGAGAAATAGGTCTATTTACAGCTCTGCAGACGACAGCACTCTTATATCCTTATTCTTATTCATGTCGCGAACTCCAATGACTGCTGCTCGTTCCCAACGCCAGCGAGAAAATCAGTTTGCTTCCATTAATGAGGATATGAACGCCATCGTGGAATGGGGTGAGGAAAACAATGTCCAGTTTAACGCAGGAAAGATTCAAGCAGCCGTCTTCTAAAAAAAGGAAACACCGCAGGATCAATGACAGGACAAACACTGACCCTGGCCTCATCCATTGAACTGAAGAGAGTCCTAAATTCTATGAAAAACAAAAATTCTTCTGGAGAGGACAAACTTTCCGCTAAGATTTTCCTTAACTTGCCTGACGTAGCTTTGATGACACTTGCTGACGCAATCAATGTTTCGTGGACGATGGGTACATTTTCGAACTGTCTAAAATCAGCCAAAGTTATCCGAATTCATAAGGGTGGCAGTCTGGATGAACCTTTAAACTTCAGACCCATTTCTCTTCTGTCCACTCTATCGAAAGCTGATTGAGAAACTGGTTAAATTCCGTGTCATGTCATCTTAGGTCAAATAATATCCTTAATAAAGTTCAGTTTGGCTTTCGACAGGGTCACGTCATAATACTGATGATGCTGTGTACAATTTTCTTTATGATTTGTATACCCAGATTAATGGTGGTGGGGTTTCCGCGGCGGTTTTTTGTGACTTATCAAAGGCGTTTGACTGTGTCAGTCATGGGATTCTGCTTTGGAGGCTTCACTGCTATGGTTTCAGAGGCGTGGCACTATCCTGGTTTTCTTCCTACCTTCTTAAGGGTCGTAGTCCGCTGTCTTCGTGGGCTCTGGGTCCTCTGGATATGGGTCGGTAACCTGGGGAGTGCCGCAGGGTTCACATACTTTTTCTCTGTATGTCAATGATCTTGACATTCAGGAAAAACTCACTTTATTGGCCGATGACACCACAGTTCTCTGGCATAGCTCTAACAGTGAGTCCCTGCGCTTAGCCTTGTTGGAGAATAAAGGTTTGGTTTGACAAAAGTGTCACTAAACTCTGGTAAGACCGGGCTGTTGTTTTAGGGGCGACCTCGAGAGTGTGTCGGTTGACGGTGACCCAATTGTGCAGCTCTCTAGCAGCAGATTCCTTCGTGTAGTCATTGATAATGAACTCAAGTTTGAGAACCACATAGTTGATCTTGCTAACAAAATATCAAGTGGCTGCTTTGCTGTGAGGGTGGCGGCTGAAGAGCTTGGCGCGGCAGTTGGTAGGTCTGTTTACTTTGTCCTCGTCGAGTCACGTCTCCGCTACGGCATCTGTTTCTGGTGTAATGCTAGCAATTATCTTATCCAGTCACTCTTTATATTACAAAAAAGGGCTCTCAGATACATATGCAGGGCAAAAACTCGGGAATCCTGCCGCCCTCTATTCATTCAGGAGAGAATCCTTGCAGTGGCTTGTATTTATATACTGGAAATTGCTAGCCTTCTATTTAAAAATCGGTATAGATTCATGGCAGAAAACCCTAGGTATATGACGCGTCAGCAAAACAATTTTCATCTGCCCATCCCTACCTCCACTCTAACGCAGAAAACAATTTTTTATGAGGGTGCACAGGTGTTCAACCACCGCGCGATATTAAGGGGGCAGCTTCAGTCAGGTGTTTTAGGCGGCATCTCAGACAGTTTTTGGTGGAGAGGAGCTATTGTAGTCTTTCTGAGTTTTATGCTCAATGACCGTAGCTAGTGTAAATCTCAAGTCTGTGATTATGTGTATTTTATATTGTGTTCTGAAATACTTTTAACCATGGGGCTTCTCATATTATATTTTCCTGTATGTATTTCTTATCGCGCTTTAAAACAAACAGATGTTTCTTCCTGCTTCTCTTCTGCGGACATGCCCATTAATATCTTTCTTCATATATATTTATATCGATCCGCATTAAACCTCTTCCTGTTGTTGTTACCTCCTTGGGCATACAGATAGTCACGGCAGGTAGCTATAGTTTGCCTCCGTGGCGACGCTGGGTGTTTCCTCCGAAATGTGAGGTCACCTAGCCGAAGCCACAAATGAGCTTACTGGCTCCTGTTTGTGGCTTCTGTACATTTTTTTTCCTTTCCCAGGTTACACCCTTTTATGTGTATATGTATGTATATGTGTACCTATGCCAATTAAGGTGTATGAGTGCATGTATGCATATGTATACATATTGCCTGACGAAGCCAAGAAGCAGAAACACGTGTCGCCGGGTACCTCCATCTGTTTCTTCCTGCTTCTCTTCTGCGGACATG